>VDFB02358134.1:194300695-194535741 GCA_007258455.2 Sequoia sempervirens | reverse complement strand
TGTTAATGCATTCTTCTCTGCAAGAGAAGTTTGAGGTGAAATCCCTTGTTTCCACCCTCTGGGAGAGCATGGTGGATGTCATGTGTGTGACTCCATGACAGCATCACGTGAGAGAGTCCGTGATGATTTTATTGTACTTGTGTTTCACCCTCTGGGAGAGCCATGGTGAATGTCACGTAAGTGATGAACACTTGTACATGCCATACATGGTTGTAGCCATTATGGTTGATATAACGTTGAGGTGATATCTGATATCATGATGAGGTGATATTCTTCTTTTCACATATGGTTGTAGCCATTGTGGTAGACATCACGATGAGGTGATATGTCTTATGATGCTGGAAGTATCCTCCCTAGCTGAGAGGGAGTGTTCATGTTATAAAGCAGCGTCGGGCTGCTACTTCCAGCGTGCTTTATCTCCTTGAAGGAAATTCAAATGATAGCCTTAATGGCTATTTGAATTGCGAGATTACATCTTTGAATTGTTACAGTTTTTGAAGGCTCGATTTAATGAAGTGGTGTGATCTCTAAAGGCCGACATCATGGTTGCAAATTCATCAAATAATAAAGTGAGGCCAACCTCATTCATAAAGAGATGTAATTGGAGGCCGACATGGTGAATCAAGCGATGCAACACTCCCTTCCTCTTGTATATATATGAGATACTCCTACACTGCAAATCATCGATTACATTTCATCATTCATGGTGTGCGAACCTATCTAGGAGCAGTTTGAAGCTATAAAAGGAGGTTGATATTCTGATTAGAAGAATTGTATTATCTTCAGAGATAGTGTATCATATTAGTGTTGTGCTTTGGCCATTCTTATCGGCCTCATTGTAAAAGATATATTTGCTTTACATTCAATATATAAGTGATATATTGTTGCTGGGTTTTTCTCCCTCAAGTGGAGGGTTTTCCCAGCGTATACTCTGTGTTTATGTATCTAATTTTTTTAATTGAACTTTGCTTATCTAATCTGATCATATAAAAACAACACATTTCTCATACCACTCATGGTTCACAACCTTCGTTAGAAGGTACCATGTCAAGGGATTGGAATGGGCCAAGTTGGCATGTGCCATTTTTTGGTACTACAACATTCCATTTAATACTGTGAGGAGCCCTTATTTGTGAGCAGTTGGTCACTACATTGACCATGAAAGGTAAAGGATTCAAGGCACCGAGCCACCTACACATAGGGGCCCTCCCACAACTAAAATTCCCTCCCACAAGCACTACCTTCCTCCCACCCCCCTCCTTCCCACCAACTAAAATTCCCTCCCATAGTGCGGAAATCAGCAAGCACACTACAATCAGTAGTAATATCTATGCATATGGATGATTTAATATCCCACCCATCGTTTTGTACCAAATGCACTCCGCCACCCATGTTCAGCAATCCATCCATCATTGGGAGAACTATTATTGAAGGATAAAGCAAAAATACAAATAAGCTAGTAGATGAAAAAAAAGGAAAAAGAAGGGTTGCAGCATTTTATAAGATGTGTGGACATATGGCAAGAACCACACCTTTATCAACTTCTTCAAGGCTTTAAGGTGTTCTTCAAGTTAGTTGATGCTTGCAATAAAATCAAAATTGCCAAGACCTTGTGCAACTTGTTGGATGAGATGATGATAATGTGGAGAGTCCAAATACTGATGGAAAATGCATCTACATATATGGCAGCTGGTAGACTTCTAGAGAAAAGGCACCGTACATTGTTTTGGAACCTTTGTGTAGCCCACTACATTTAACTTTTCCTTGAGGATATAGAGAAACTTTGCTAGGTGAAGAACATCATGGAAGATGCGAAGAATGTGACAAAAACATCTACAACCACCAATGGGCCTTGAATCTCATGAAAGTGAATGGCAAGGAGCTCATGCAGCCAAGTCATACAGTTCATGATTAATTTCATCACCTTGTAGAGCATCGCAGCTGCAATGCCCAACATTAAGCACATGTTTGTGAGCACTAGGTAGTTGGGCAATCTTTACTCCAGGAAGACCAAAGGGGAGAGGGTCATAAAGACCATTCTTTATAATACATTTCTCAAGAAATGGAAGAGATCATCAAAGTAAATTTTCATTCAAAATTTTTCTATTTTTAAGATATTTTATACTATTACAATAGGCTGATTTTATTATTTTTTTATATGAATTATTTCATTTTGAAGAAAGTCCATATTGATTTCGATGTATGGTCTTGAGCTTGATCTATATTTCTAAATAAGAAACTACATGTTGAAGGCACATGGCTACATGTTGACGTCTTTTCTTATGAACCTCCCCCTTCCATCTGTAACATCTTCACTAAGTGGGATCATAGAAGGATAAATTGTCTGATTCTGACCAAGCTATTCTAGGCTCTACCGAGAAAGGGTGCCTAATAGAAATGGTATGAAAAACATGTCCCATCCTAACATGACAGGGATCTACCACAATGTTCAACTTTCCTCCTTGTATATCATCTCAAAGTTCTAACCCGATCAAACCATTTCTGCAGCTCCTCTATTAGAATCTTAGATATCAAAAGATGTTTTAGAAGGAAAAATTGTCTTGACTCTGAACAAACTATTCTAAGCTCTATCGAGGAAAGATGCCTAATAGAAATGGTATGAAAAACATGTCCAATCCTAACATGACAGGGATCTACCACAATGTTCACCTTTCCTCCTTATATATCATCTCAAAGTTCTAACCCCATAATCGATCAAACCATTTCTGCAGCTCCTCTATTAGAATCTTAGATATCAAAAGATGTTTTAGACTGAGGTTATCAGTCTAGATGAAAAACATCACTCCCTAGGGGCAACTGATACCACTTGAGAACTGGATGTAATATGGACAATATCCCTTTACTATAAGTCGGCATACACTTTTCCATATCATTCAAACCTTTCTTTTAAAGTAACAAAATGGACAGCCTAGGAATGCAATGCACCACCCCGCATCAAAAAGCATGGAATTCAATTATAAAAAGCCTACAAGAATCAGGAACAGTCGAGATGAGACCAAAATCAAGAGCATGTTTGAGACACTCATAAGATTTGTGTGCGTCATTAGAGCAACAAAAACTGTAAAAGGTCGGTTAGTAGATAATGTTTGTACTAACAATGCCCCACAAATCTACTACAATAGAATCCTGCTAGTCCTCAAAAACTACAAATATTCTTAGAATTCTTAAGCATTGGCCAATTAAATATAGCCTTCATATTTTTGTTATGGATATGTATGAACACCATTTGCACAAATAATGTGCCCAACATATTCAATGATGACCTGTCAAATTAGCATTTGGATTACTTGGGATAGAACCTTTTCCTTGGAAAAAGTTACAAGAAGAATGTCCAGATGCTCTAAATGTTATGTTGGTGTTTTATCCTAAACCAGGACATCATAAAAACTTAAAAAATTGCAAAGGAACTTATTGAATACTCTAGTCATCAATGCTTGGAGACTTGGAGGAGCATTGAAGAGGAAGACATCACTCAGAATTAATAGTGTTCCTGATGTATCTTGAAAGTTGTCTTCTTGAGGTCCTAGAGTTGAATTGGAATCTCATACTAACCTCATATATAGTAAAACTTAAAAAATACTTGTGCCCAATGTAATTCATCCAGTAAATCATCAATCTTGGGGATTGCAAAACTTTTTTCTTATTGAATTCAATTCATGTTGTGGAATAATACAAATATGATATGACCCATCCTTTTCTCTGGTCAAGGCTTATCAATGTGGCATTGGTGTTCTTACCAAGAATGACAATATGCATCTCAAATAAATCTTCTACACAAATCATGTACCATCTAATTTCTGGAAATGCACTATCTAATTCTGGCAAGCCGCAATACCCATCATATCTATAAGGAAGAAACATTGTAGGACCCTTTATAGGTGCAATTTCAACTACAAAACTCCAATGCTCTATATCAAGGAGAGGCCTTTTAAGTGGCTTCAAGAAGCTTATTCTATGATTATGGAGAATTTATTGGATCTCGTGGGTTTTAGATTGTAAATCAGAGGGTCTACATCTAATGAACCAAAAAAAAAAGCCCACTCTTCAATATTTTATTAATATAGGTATAAATCTACAGTATTGATCTCCTTTGGGGTTTAGATTTCAAGGTATACTCACGAGCCCCTTGTTTGAATAGAAAATATTTCTCCAAGTGGTTGGTTGACTAAGTCCCTGGGGAGTACAATTATTGAACATAGAGAATTACATCCATTCCCCAAAAATCTATAACATTAAAATTGTCCATGAGGGTATGATCAGACATTCTAAGCTCTACATTATGTACAACTCCGACACTTTGTATCTTTCTGTGGCATAGGACTCATATGGGAAATATTTCAGGCCAAGCTTACAAACTGACTTCTTAAGCCATGCAAAGCATTTTACACTTACACAAACGAGCTTTACCCAAAGGTGGCAACATTTACAAGATGAATTAGAAACTGAGGGATGGATTTTTTGACAGAGTGTTTGCAAACTTGATAACTCATACTTTCTCTCTTTATTTGGCCTGTCAAATTTATACCCCTCTTTCCAAAACTACAACCTTTCTACTTATAGCTTCTAGATGGATCACTCTTTTTGCAGACACAAACATAACTTTTCTTCAAGTCTGCAATTCAAAAATCCTTATCTCAGCTTGAAATTTTGACAACACATTGTAGATATAGATTTCCAAAGCATGTCTTTTGAGAATTTCTCTTTTGACTTCAGAAATTTCGAATTCTTCTGTATTCTTCCATTGTCATATCTTTCTAGAAATATAGACAGGGAAGAACTTGTATCAATTTTGATCCGATCTTTGGTTTAGTGCATCGGAAACTAACTAAAATTCCCTCTGGGATTTTGAGAAAGCTATCTATGTCCATGTATGAATTGCCAAATCCAAGTGCCTTGCACCATTTAACTTCTCCTCTAGATCATAAATATAATGTACCTTGAAGCTAGCCTCATATATTGAATGAAGTTTGTTGGGGATTGGCAATCATGGAGAAGTATATCCCTTGTTCCCCATGATTTATATCCTTTCCCACTTGAGAGATCTCACCTAACGGTTTAGCTCTACATACATGTACCTTCTACCTTGACCTTCAAAATCCTCCCTCATCCGCTCAACAAATGCCTCAAAAAATCCTTTTAGGTCATCCTTGATCATGAACTCGTACTTGTTCCTTCACACCCCCAACATTTTGAAGCATTCCTAAGAACCAAAAGAAAAAACAAATTTCAAACATAATAAGAAAATCTGTGAATATTAAGAAGGCCAAGGGCAAGTGCACACTCAAAGGTAAAGATGGAAAGCTCAAAATATTAATAAGGCCAAAGCAACAACGCACCCAAGGGTCAATTTAGATTTGCATATCACATGAAAATGCTTCTTTACTTTATAGTAGTTTATACATTAATTTAAATAGGGAACAAAATACATAAATCAAGGTTTTCCCCCAAAATTCCATAGGGGCATGTCCCCCAAGAATCGACCAACATCTCAAATGTCTTGGGGACATAGAAGCAAGTAAAAAAATTTCCCCTAGCTGTCCCCTTATTAAAATTAAAGAAAAAACAAAAAAAAAAAAGAAGTAAAAGCATAACATTCTTGAGGCATCTCTGTGCTTTGGAACATCCCCATGTTCCCTCAATTGTTCCAAAGATGTATAGACATCTATAGAAGAAAAAAAATCAGGGTTTTCACCCCCAAGGATATCTCCATGCTTTGGAACATCCCCAAGTTTCCTCAGTTATTCCGAGGACATATAGACATCCTTGAGACATATATTAAATATCTTTTGTCTAAATATGAACAAGGATGAAATGCCCCCTAACAGTCTCAAAAAAGAAAAAAAAAATCAAAAATCGTAAGATCCTTGGGATGCCCCAATGCTTTTGAACAGCCCCAAGTTGCCTTAATTGTTCCAAAGATATTTGTATGTCCTGAGGATGTTTACAGATGTATTTTGTCTGCAAGTTTAGGATGTCCCCAGATTGTCAGCCTTTATTATTGAATTGTTGTGATATGTTTATACCAGCTTGTTTTGTATTATGTTTACGCCATCTTTTTTAGCACTAAGCTAGCTTAGAATTGTTCTGTGAAATGCTTTAATGAGTTCTTTGTTTGTTTCATGGATATAGTTACTGAGTTTAGGGTTGCTAAAGCTGTACATCTGACTGTCCCCAAATGTGGTACAATGTTGACCCATTGAGCATATCGATATAGATTGAATGTGTGAAGCTTTTTCAATACTGGAAAATGTTACTAAAATATCTTACTGAGACAGAAATTGGAGACAATGAACGTGGTAAAGATGGTGGTTGTTGTTTACCCAATTTATGTGAAGATTGTGTGCACTAAATGTGAAGCCCCTAGCAAATTGAATAAAGCTTTCTTTGCAGTAAATTTGGAGGCTGGCATTTTAACCTAAGTTGTTTTTCCATTGTAGCATTTGTTGCCACTAATTCCTGAAGGAGTTTTAAGATTTTCTAGCTTTTTCTACAATTATTTTCACCATTGAATAAGATTTCTATATTATAAAAAGTTTATTTTCAGAGTTTTGTAAACTGTGTGTATTAGTAAGAACTTCTAGAAGATCATTTATGTAAATCTGCTAAAGAAGTATTAGATTTGAGAGCAATTTTCTCACTAGATATATACACTAGATGTGACCTGACGAAGAAAAACAATTTCAAGTTTGTTGTTGCAGATAAGTGATTTATCATGTTGTGAAACACTGAAAAGAATGTCGAAGTGGTAATTGTTCTCGCAATGCAGTCAAACCTTAGATGTCTAGATGTAGTTTTGCATTGACTGGAGGCAGCACAGTATTATTTATATTTAAAGTATATTTTTTTATTTTTTACAAGTTGATTTTCAAATATTTATTTATAGTAGCTGTCTGCCCACCACACCCACCGGACACATGTACAGTTCGAGAAAATCTTTATCTTCAAAATATACAAAATTTATACTATTCAACATACAAATCAGCAGAGGGGCAAATTTGCCTCCTAACATATAATTTAGTTTGATTGAATAAAACGAAACCTGCAGCTAAAAGTGTGCAATGGATTTGTTTAGAACAACACCAAAGATATTCTACCTCAATCATATTTCTCCAAAATGTCTTATCTTAATCAATGACCAAGAAAACAAATCTGTTCACTGCATATTATATAATGAGCTGCTTGAAATGCAATTACTTTTGGAAGCATTAAAACTAAACCTCTAATGAATAATAGAAAAGATACAGATTCTGCAAAACTGAAAAGCTAAAATGGTTCACTCCAAACTCAAAAGCATTTGATTCAAGATAAAGATGAAAATATGAAAAGATAAAATAGCAAAGAAGAGTTTATAAACTCAAACAAGAATTGAGAAAATCAGCAAGAAATTCTTAAACTAATCCAGATTATGGCTAGAAACAACTTACTACAACTTTTAACTAACTTGCAGGAAAGCCATAGGATACAAGAATTGGGACAACAAACAAAAGACTACAAATGAAATCACTATTTTCCATTGAACAGGACAGCCTACAAGATGTTTTCCCAAAAACAGAAATCCAGAGGGTAAAAACAAAGCATACTGAGAATAAAATATTGAAAGGAAGGCTATTATTTCTTACATTTCTTTGAATTTATCAAGTTTGGAGAGATTTTCTGCCCCGTTGAGTTCACTTTCTGTTTTAGATGCAGCATTGTGTTTTAACACACAGTTTGCCTGCTGAGTATGGCCATTCGCTGTATTCATGCTTCCAGGTTCTCCTCTTCGTCTCTTTGAAACTCTTTCTTCTGAAGCATTCTCCCTTCCATCAGGCAAAGAATTTTGAATATCTTTCCCCACATGACTTGTAGAATCAGACCCACCCAGCTGATTTTTTCCATTGGAAACTATATGATTTCTAGTCTTTTGCAATGTGTCTACGGGCAAGTAACCATTCCTATTAGGGATAATCTTACCAGAAGGAAAAGCACTTAATTTGTTTCCATTTGTCCTACCATTCTTGCAACTTTCCTCGCTTGTTTCAAAACAGCACTCTGAAACCCTGTTGACTGAAGATGACGAAGACAGCAATTGTTTTCCATTAGTAGACCAACCATTGGATTCAGTATTTTGTCTATACATCAACTGTTCATCATTTTTACTAGAAAGGGAAGCATCAGGGTAACTCCTCTCAGATGGTTTTCTTACAGATGTTTCAGTTTCACTTTCTTCGCCCATTCCAGTAGCATCAATCTTGGATGTGCCATAACCATTTTCAACAGAACCATTCCTCCCAAGCTGAGAACCAGCATTTTTCAGATTAACAAACTTCATTTGTGGTTTTCGATGCACTTTTGATGTGCCTCCATCTGGAATGTCTCTTGAAGAATGTCTTCCAACAGATGAATCCGATATTGAAGATAACTTTTGTTTAAAAGAAACATCTTCAACATTTCCATCTGAATTTGCTGTATCTGTTGCATTACAAGACATTGTTTCCTTGCCTCGTTTTGGTCTTATATTGCTCCGAAGAAAGAACAACATATATACTTTTTCTGATAACACAGCCTGTATGTTGGCTGCAGAAACATGGGTATCATTACAGCAATACCAGCGGGCATTTGCATCCTGCATATAACATAATAATAGTTATATCAAATTATCAATGACTAACTAGCTAGGGATGGGCTAATGTTATCAAAATCAGGACGCATTATTTTGGACATACAGAAATCAGTTAAAAAGGAATCAGCAAAATGCATTATACCAAGAATTTGTCTTATTTGAACACTAGTTATCAACAATTATGCATGATCACACAGTAACATACCTTGACATATGCATAATAATGCCCGGAGTCCTGCAAATAGCCTGAATGTACAATGGTACCAAATAAAGTATACTCTGGCCGCGGGTCCTGTATTGTTTAACATCCAGTATTTAAATTCCTGTATATGATTCACAATAACTAGGATAAATTTGAGGTGAAGGAAAAACACAGTATTCATGGTCAATGACATTCTTCCATAACATGGGGGAGAGAAAGCAGTTAATTCCCTGAATAAGAAAGAAAAACATAAAACACTGCTGATAGGATAAGCATTAAACAGTTCTAATGTATAGTACACATCCAACAAATACAATAAACTTCTTAGAACAGACGTTTGTCCCCAGCCGATAACTCCCTGCCCGTGCTGCCCACTAAAAAAATATTTATACTTAAACAATAGAAAATCAAAGCACTTCTTGAACAATAGATTGATATGTTTTTATAATGAGACAAGACTGGTTGGTATTTCTGTATTTTTCTTCAACAGGTTGTTAAGAGCTAAAGATACCAATAAATAATCAAGCTTAGTGTAAAACTTCAGACTAACTACCTATACAGCAGGTGCCATCAAAAACTGTAAGGTCATCGTAAGATTAAGGAACTATGCTAGTGGCCTTTAAAAATTTAAGAATCATAACAGAAAACCAAGAGATTTGATTCTCAAAATCATATCCAGTAAGCTTTGGAAAGAAACAAATATTTCCATAAGCCAAATTTTAAGATTAAATACTCAATTTGCTTACAACCTCTTCATTTTCAGAGCACTTTCAGGTTTACTTGCCATCTCCATAGACTTAGTCCATGAAAGATTAGCACTTTGTTTTTCAGGCAGGTTGCTTCTTGACTCTGCTTCAACAACAACAGTATTCATAATCAGAAACTAATAAGCTTCTTATACAAATTTCCCAACGCTTAATATGGAATCTACAATGATTAGTGCAGATTTACAATAACTGACCCTTAGTCTTCTCAACACCTTTACATGATATACTAATGGCTAATCCTGCTCCCTCAAGAGCAAATGAATTAAATTTGAAAGTTAAAAAATTGTAACTTTTCTATAAGAACTATTTACTCAACAGACCAATGCTCTAATTCTGCCACTATTGAACTAAAAAAATGGTAGCTGACATAATGTCTAAAGTATCAACCCCCGATACATCCAACCTCCATAAATCAATCTGATTCATATGGCAGCAATCATAGGTCAATGAATGTACTACATCCGATCTAAAATAACTAAGTTGCTGGTTAAGGTTTGAGTTCAGGTACAATGATTACAGTATGCCTGTTGGTGTGAACAGGGGTATTTCCAAACTAGTTTCCCTTTTGTAGTGTGAACAAGGCACATTATCTAACTAGTTATAGTTAGGTCCTAATCAAACATGTTCACATATTAAGTTTACTAATGGCTCTAGAAATCTTTCTAGAAGTCTCTAGTACACATGTGATCTTATCCTTCAGTTGTCACATGACATAGGATTAAGACACTTGATCATCCTAGTTAATCCTATCTCTCAAGATTGCCTATAAAAGCAATGCATCATATGTACATTTTAGAAGGGATATATCTTTGATCAATATATCATAATTCATTTTTACATCATAATCAAGCAATTATTTCTCTTTCTGCTCTCTTGTAGAAGGTAATCTTTGCTGTTGCAGGTGGTCCTGGGAGCTTGAGTCCATTGGTGACTCTAACAATGCTGGTATGGCAGAAAAAAATAGGCAATGGATATGGTTTGGATGTGTCCATACAAAAAAATATAAAAGATCATTAATATATACATGTTTTAGCCTAAAAGTAAGAATTGGCATTTAAAGTATCTACCTGATTCAGTTGCTCAACTATCCACATCAATATACCCATTGGGCTTGTGTACTCTTCCATTGTAATTGTAGGACAAATGCAGAGCCATAGTTATCTGGAGACTTGCACCCAACCCTAGTTCTCAACACATCTCCCAAATCCAAAACACATCCCCATCTCAGAGATATATATAGAGATATCCAATACAGTTTATGTGAGTCTCGATACATCTCCAAGAAGCATACCTTGGAGAAATTACCATATTGATTTCTTTCATATATCATACAAATTACAGTGGCATTTCCTGAAGTGCCAATAAGTGGTTGATAAAAGCTAAAAGAACTAAAAAAAAAGACACTTCTAGAGTTGTAATTTATCTTTCTTGCATAAAGAAATGCAAGTTTTCTTGTACCAGAAAATTTTCTTATCAAGTATAAAAGAGGTAATAGTGCAAAGAGAAATAACACTAAGAATTAAGATGTGTACATGCATTGAAGTTCTATTAATTGATTAAAAATATAATGATCTATTGATGCTTTATCATATATTGATGCTTAGAGCTGTAATTGACGCTGTTGTTTTGTTGATTTCCAAAAGGCATTTGATACTATTCCTAGACAATTTATAATCCAGTGGCTTTAAGAGTTACAAATTCCAGAACATTTGGTTGTTCTTGTCATGACACTTGATGAGAAGGTGATTGGCAAGATTCAAACTACTACTGGGATTACAAATGATATTAACAGCACTCTTGGTGTTAAATAGGGTTGTCCTCTTTCGCCTACTTATTTGGTCTCTACATAGATAAATTAGAAGATATCATTGCAAATTCAAGGAAAATAGATGATGGTTTTATTCTTTATGATATAATCATCACTATTTTATTATTTGCGGATGACATTATTCTCACATCACACAGTGCTGCAAGCCTAAAACATCTTAATATATTGAGTTCATTTTATGATGCTCCTGGTTTACAAGTAAACTTGAGTAAACAAATGTCATGGTTTTCAACACAACTAAAAAAGAAGCACAATCAACCAGCTCATTTATAAAGGAAAAATCGGTTTAAGTGTTTTCCTGTTATACTTACATAGGTGTGCCTTTCACAGGACCTCCCTTCAATATGCTCCCTACTACAAAAGAGTGATTATGCAAGGGTTATGCTGCACTTAATACACTCAAGAGACAACGTTTCCAACTCCAGTTTCAGCACACCAAAACAAAATTGCATAGTTTTCAAACTTGAGTGTCACCAACAATCATGTATAGTTGTGAGATTTGGGAAACTAGACTTCGCAGTACCATTTAGTCTTACAGAAAAATGATCAGTTCCACATGCAATAATCTTGTCTCAATTTAGCATTCATCCTCTTGATATTTCAGTTGTATTTCATGTAGTGATGTTGCTTCATAGATTAATATGTATGGCAGCTACAACAATTTGACATAATAGATATCCATTCAAGACTCTTCAGTCATCTATTTAAATATGTGAACAAGGAATCAAGAACACTTGGTATGCCCAATATATGTGTTTTTTGAAGGTAATTGGTATTGATGCTAATTGTCTTCCTCCTATTACCTTTCCACTAAGCCTCCCCACATGTTGAAAAGACATGGTTTATATAGGCATCAGGGATCGGATATACAAAACCTACATAAAATCAACAACCAACAGAACCATTGCTAACAAAAATGCATCACTACTTGAAGCACTATATTCATATAGAAGATGGACACATTATTCTTTAGGCCAAGTATGGATGCACTCTCATCAGCCTTGAATAGAGCGAAAGCACTTCACCCGAGAGATCAGCACATTTGTCGATGTTGCAACAATGAACAAGAATCAAGAGAGCAATTTGTATTTAGATGTCCAATGTATTATGAGATCTATTTCATTATGAGGATCAAAGATCTGTAGCTCTATTCACCAAAGTGATAACCCAACAACAAAGAGACCACATTCTTAAGAGTTGTCAACACAACTCTTTTTCTCAATGTTCACCTTCAGCTTCCTTTCTTCAACCTCAATTTCAGAGACGCAAACAAGCTCATTGTGATTTATGATCTTTCTTTTTCTTATAAACATTTGTATAAAGTGAATTCTTGCAATCCAATTAACCCAATTTGGTTACTAGTGGATTATATATAAACTTTCAAATTATACATACATATATATATATATAGCCATCTCCAACTAATTGTCTCCAATGTTTCTTTGAAAATGGCATAGTAGGACCCATCCTCATCTCCTAGTAACTGTGTAAAGCTAAGCAAAGTAGTAAGGCATGATTTTTGAGCAAGTATTTTGAACAACGCAAGTTTGTTAATCCTTTTACGAGTGTTGCAAAGGTCCCACAATGCTATCGAACACTCCATTAAAACAAATGAACTATAAATATGTTGGAGTAATGAAAGAACTCGCAGAAGCAGAAATGTAACAAACAACACCAAAAACCTTCCAAAAGAGAGATGCAATAGAAAGAATTGTTATATTGCTAAAAAATAATGAATACAGAATTATTCAATACAATAAGATGACCTTGCTATATAGACAAAGGATAAAACCCTAGATGAAACCCTAGGACAAACTAGGATCATGATAAGTCTTAATCCTATAATATGGGGCACAAAAAAGTAAATGACCTAAGTAAGTTTAAGTAATTAGGTATGAATAAGTCTGAAACTAGTTAGGTAATATACCATGTTCACACCAACAAAATCTTTTCCATGATGATAATGGAGATAAGCAACCACAGTCTATATTGGGTGTCCCCAATACAAAATCTTTGGGTTGATTATCCTTTTATTGTATCATTCATTCTCCTAATTGTTTAATTTAGTTATGTGCAACTACATAAAATCTCAGCACTTATGGCATCACAACTCAAAAGATAGTTTTGTTTTTTAAACAAAATATCGATTGATTATGATGAATTATGACTGGAACATCTATCCTAATTACAAATCAGACTACAATCAGAGTAGTTCTAGTTTTGTTCCTTGGTTTGTGTGTTTCTGTGGTGTGATAATGGTTGAAATTACCTTAACAAGATCTTCTAGAGCAGATAGAAGGTGCAGCAAAAGATATCCACACAAAAGGTTGAATGTTCTTTTGGGAGCTGATATTATTTGATCATGGTGGGACCACATATTTGTGCATGTTCACATCCTCAAATCCATAATTTTCATGTTTTAATATTCAAGCATTTGTCTCTCTTGCCTTGTGTTGGTAAAGCTTTATTTTGTTGGACGCATCTGTGCCCATTGATCTCTTTTTCATCCAACAGTTGGCATATTTCCAAAGTCATCAGCATATCTTATCAATCCAAGCAAGTGTCAAAGATTCAATTGTTTTTTGATCCTATGGCCCACCCACTTTAAAGAATTGCCAATGGTATAGTGAATGTTGCTATGCCATTAGTTGTATTCAAGTGTCACATCCTATGGTGTGCCCCTCATTTTCTTTATTCAAGCATTGAGCTCACCAAGAGATGAGGTCTGCAAGGATTGCAGAACCCTCATATTCCTATTAAGTTTTCTACGTTCAAAAGGTTTCTGCAATGCATGTACCCTCCAACCATGCATTTAACCAATGTTCAGAGCATCTTCACAATAATTGCTGAGGGTTATCAACTTTTCCAATGTTGCATTAGTTGGCAGGGTATAAAAGTTAGCAATCTTTTGGTGGACCCTCTTTCTTTTGCCAACATGGTCCCAAGGTAATAAGCATTGAGAAACAAGGTGAAACTACAACAATGACAAATTCTACAAAGAGTATGCAAATCTGATACTTGTTTATTTTTACAAGATTACCATAAAGATTATGTGTAGATGCATAAATCATCATATAATAAATAAAATCAGCAAACCATAGTAACATAGGATTTACATGGCGAAACCCTTCAAGAAAGACTCCACTACACAAAGAGGGCAAGTACATATTAATCTTGAATGTACATGATACAGTATCAACACACTACAACTCTAAACTCTAATAGTATTCTGACAGCAACTTTGTACCTGAAACCACTATATCATACCACCAATATACAAGCAAATAGAGAGGCCAAAACCACAAACACTTTTACCAAAACCATGGTATGTTACAAAAATCCCACTCCCACCTTCAAGAGCATCTTCCAAGAATAGGAATCTCAATAATGACTTCATATGGACATCACATGGACTCGATCAATGATCTTCCAAAATAGAATACATAACCGCAAGGGCATCTTTGATCCATAATTCCCTGTTGGCTCACACCTCAAGTGTAGCACTCCATAATGGAGAAGTGAACTCGTGTGGGTCCCATCACTCCACAATCCTAGTGCTTAGAATTGGAAAACGTATTTAGTGAGTCCAAAGCCAAATGTAACCGCCATCATAGTGCTCCACCTCCTTCAAGAATGCATATGACAACTAATGCCAAGATTGTTGAAAATACAAATTACAAATTAATTTTTCCAATTACACCCTAAGCATCAAAGGACACTTTCCAATAGTGTTGGGAACACATAAAATAAGTATAGGATTTGCAAGGTAAATGGCACCTTAATCCTAAAATTCTCCCACTTGACATTATGCATTGCAAATATTTCCACAGGAAATATAATGAAATTAAATAGAAGCAAGGCCCACGGCCTTCCTACACCAAGAGAACTTATCCATGGTCACTAGCTTTGTGAGGAAATCTACAACATAATCGAAACTGTCAAACTTCTATAACAAGACCTTACCAGTCTCTAATATCTCACACAAAGTGAAACTAAAAATCAGTGTGCCTAGTATGAGCATGATACATGGGGTTCCTAAGCTAACAAATAGCAATCTGACTGCCACAACTAATTCTAACAACTCTCCCACTCAAAATTCTACAAAGTCTCTATAGCAAAATCACCTCCTTAGGGGCATGTGTAGCAGCCATATACTCTGCTTCAGTAGTGGTCAAAGCAACCAAGAGTTGCCTCTTACTCATCCAACTAACTACACTGCCAAATAGAGAAAACACATAGCCAGTAGTGGACCTTCAACTATCCAGGCCACCTGCCCAATTTGCATACACAAAGCTCTATAGGCCAATAACTAATCCATGTCATCTATACCATGTAACACAAACAGCAACTGAAAGTACCACACAAATATCAAAAAAACCCTCTTCACCTAAGTTCAATGCTCTTTACTAGGATTAGACATAAACCTACTTAAAACTCCCACTACTCGGGAAATGTCTACTCAATGCAAACCATTGCATACATCAAGCTACAAACAACACTAGCATAAGGCACATTAGATATATCTACAAAATCATTATCCGATTTTGGGCACATATCGAAAGACCGCTTAGTGCTAGAAAGAAATGGAATGCTCATTGGTTTACAATCATGCATACTAAACCACTGCAAAACAATAGCAACATACTATAACTTAATCAAAGTTTTTTAAGTAACTAATCCCTATTAATCTCCTTCCCAAGAATATATTTTGCAGTCCCCCAATCCTTCATGTCAATTGTGCCAAAAAGTTGAGTTTTGAGCTCCCTAATCATCACGTTGCTATCACCAATAAACAACATATTTATCCAAATACAAGACAATGACTAGAATCTAATCACCAACAATCTTAACATAAATGCAAATCCTCCTTGCTTCTAACAAAAACCAAACTCAATGTGAAAGCATCTAACTTCTAATACCACATCCTAGGTAATTGTTTCAAACCATAAAATAATCATTTTAACCCACAAACCAAGTATTCATTTCCCTTCGCAACAAAACTGTAAGGTTGTCCATATAAATCTCTTCAAGTTCCCCATGCAAGAAAGTAGTAATAGCATCCATTTGCTCAACCACAAAATCACAAGTTGCAGCAAAAGATAATAGGAATCTAATAGAAGTTCACTTAGCTATAGGAGAGAAAATTTCACCGAAATCAACACCCACTCTTTGGGAATAGCTATTAGCAACTAGTCTAGCCTTGTATCACTCAGACAAACCATTTGCATCAATTTTCCTTTTATACACCCACTTGCAACCAGTAGGCTTTCTTCCCTCAAGCAACCACAAGATCCCAGGTGTCACAACTATCCAAGGGTCTCATCTTTTGCAAGCCCTATATCCAAGACTCACTATCCTCCGAATAGAGCCCCCCCAAGAGATATAGGTTTATCATTAGTACTCAATAAAACAAATACATAACAGAAATCTAGTGGGCAATACCAATCAACTAGATTATGTTGTCTCATGGATCTCCTCAAGGTACGAGTAATGGGCTTTGCATATTCATCTATGCGATCATCCTACACATCCTCATATGATCCCTCTTCTTCCTCTCCATCCATTGATCCATCTATTTGTTCTTCCACATCTGCATCTTCCTGCTTCTCGATCTTACTCCCAAAATGCACTATTTTTGTCTCTTCTTTTTTATTTGGCTATTTTGAACTTGAAAAGCTCTAAACTCTCTAAAATCACATCTCTTGAATAAATCATTTTATAGTTTACAAAATTCTAAAACTTATAACCTTTAACATTCTTGCCATAACCTACAAAGATGCATTTCTAAGCTTTTGGATCCATTTTACATCACTTTTCCTAACACACATGAACAAAAGCCTCACAACCAAATATCCTTAAATGTGAAACTAAAAGGATTCTTACTTGTCCACATTTCATAAGGAGTTTTGTCAGCTAGAGTCAAACAAGGAGGTTCATTAATCAAATCACAAGCAATACTTACAATCTCTACCATTCTTGCCATAACCTTTAACATTCATGCCATAACCTACAAAGATACATTTCTAAACTTTTGGATCTAGTTTGGATCTCTTTTCCCAAGACACACAAACGAAAGCCTCACAACTAAATATCCTTAAATGTGAAACTAAAGGCTTCCTACTTGTCCACATTTCATAAGGAGTTTTGTTAACTAGAGTTAAATAAGGAGGTCCATTAATCAAATAAAAATCAGTACTTATAGCCCCCACAGGTTAGTGGAGTTGGTTTGAGTCTCGAGTTTGCTCCCCGAGGTCTTGGGCTCGACTCATTGGCCCGTCTATCACCCCGCCACGAACATTTGGGGGCGACGTCGGTTACCCCGTGGCCCTAGGGACTAGTCTCGCCTCAAGCTCGCCCCGTAAAGGGAATCCGTTGGGCTTGAATCACAGGGATACCCAGAGGATAACAACAACAAAAAAGCAGTACTTACAACATCTACCCAAAAGCATTGATACAACTAGGTATCACTTAACATACGTCTAGCTCTTTCCTTTCAGGTACGATTCACTACTTTTGCAACCACTTTTTGTTGGAGTGTGTAAGGGGTAGTCTTTGGGTAAACAATATTTATATGCTTCTAGAACTCAACAAATTTCCTAGAGTTATATTCAAGACCATCATCAGATCTCAACACCCTTATTTTATAATCTGTTTGCCTTTCAACAAAGGTCTTAAATTCCTTAAAATTAATAAAAACTTCAATTTTAGAATGTATAAAATAAATCTAGCTTAGGAGCATCATCAATAAATGAGTCATAATAACGAGATTTTCCCATAGAACCCACATTTAATGGACCAGACACGTCCAAATGAATAATTTTCAATAATCTCTTTGTCCTATAGCTTCCAACACGAAGCAAAGATTTGTTATGTTAAACAAACACACAACACTCACAAAAATCATTTTTGCCAACAATAACCAGAAAAAGTTTTAACATTTTTTTATTTATAATGGTCCTAAGACCTTTTTCACTTATGTGATCTAAATGTTTATGCCACAACATACATGCATTTTTAGTTTTGCTGGTCACATTAGTAGAGTTACAAAATGTGGAGACATTCAACCTAAACAAAACCATTCTTTGAGATCCTCTAGCTACCGACAAATTTTCT
Organism: Sequoia sempervirens; assembly: GCA_007258455.2. NCBI lineage: Eukaryota > Viridiplantae > Streptophyta > Pinopsida > Cupressales > Cupressaceae > Sequoia > Sequoia sempervirens. The sequence goes on along the minus strand of VDFB02358134.1, from coordinate 194,517,208 downwards.
CTCACTAACTAACAACCAAACTTGTCAAATGTCACATGCATACCAGAATCATTCAATTTCTATACAAAAAGTAATATTTTTGTGCATGGTTAAGTCACAAGCTTGTTTGATTATAATAGTTGTGCAAAGTCTAAGATTGGAAGAGTGTTGACTTACACAATGAATAACTTATGATTGATGACTTTGATTAGACTTCATCTTTTGTATTTTCTTTTAGTTCTCTATTTTACTTTTCCTTGCAAGTGAAATTGAAGAGCTCATTGCAAATCAAATCAAACTAGGAGTTGACCTCTTAACCCCAAACGTTGTCTTGTGAGCACATCCCACACTCACAAACTTCTCGTGCTTGATATCTATACAAGCACAAGTTTATAGTGAGAGTGTAAACTTAGATATCAACAAATATGAAGAATAGAGATTCTCCATGTCGGAAGTGAACATTTCAAGCATCTTGTATTCAAAGGGAAAGCTTTATAAGATGGAAAAGATTAGAGAGGCACTCTAATTCATAATCGATAAGGATATTTTGCTGCACAATTCATCAACATGGATTTATTAATCCATGCTACTACATACATGTGAATGTTTCAAGTTTCACCAATCCACAAAACCTAGTGCAGCCAAGTGCATGTTGTAAAGAACAAGAAGTCTACTTCTGAATTAAACATAGAGCTGTTATTAAATTTAAATGTGTTTACACCTAATTCTTATTTACTTATACTATAAGATGTTAGAAACTTACAACGAACTACCATAAGCAATTAATAAAAAGCAATATCGCAAGAAAAGAGCATCAACACAAGTAACTTATCCTATACAAATCCAAAGAAAGAAAAAACCTTCAGCAATAACATCAATTAAAGCTTGCTGCTCTCACCAAGGCCACTATTGACACCAACACTAATGCATCATATCTCTTGCAAATAGTGAACTCAATGACTGTACAATCAAACTATACCTAGAACCATGGCCACGGGCTATACTCTTTATTACCAAACATCTAAGGTAGAATTTAATTACAATTCAAATTTTTCAATGAACTCCACCACCTTAGCATTTCCCCCAATGGGTGTATTTATGCCTCAATGATTAGTAGTAAATAAGTCAACAAAAGGTACTATAGCATCTCCCACACAAAGAGAGGAAAGGAGAACCTATTCAACTTTTGGAGAGGAGTTTGTCTTTGCTATTTTTGTTGATGTTTTCAATTAGAGGCAAAATAGTAAGGTGTGCCTCATCCATTTGTGACATCTCACCCGCATCCAAAAAGCTAAGACCATTTTGACCCCGACTGACATTAACTGACACCTCATTGCATTTGGTATGGCTCCATGCTCAGTGCACCTGTTCTTATTCTGATCATGCTCTGAAACTCACTTCCAATAGCTGATCTGCTCAACCAACTGAAACTGAATATTCATCCGATCAATTTAAGAACAGCCTTAATGAAATACGATGAATTTGCATGGAAATAATCAAGAAAAAGCAGCCCCATGTCATCCAGTTTCCCCCAACTCCACTACCATTTAATGCAGAGGCAAAAGTAGAAATTCAGCCATACGGAGGAATGGTAGATGTTAAAAAGTTTAACCATTAGCTTGCACAACTTGAGGTATATTTAAAATCTCATTACATTAGTGAGTGACGAGTAGTGAGTTTCCCTTACACGTTTAGAAATTGCTATTCATGCACACACTTGGTATACAAGTTATGGTCATTCTCTAGCTTTGAAGAAACTGCCACCAATTACTAAATATAAAATAGGATGAATTTAGGAAGCTAATCAAAAATCATATGATCAGCAATGCACCATTTTGTAGCTACTATTTGAGATGAAAATGGATGCAAACAATAAAATTATAGAATGCTTTTATTGCAAAGAGATAAGCACGCTATCATTCAGAACCTTTTCATTGGACAGTTTTGAAATATAGCTACAGGATATATGATAAAGAACCGTATTTACTTGTTGCGGTGGTTAAGAAATAAAATAACTATTGATTAGGACCAAAACCATCATTCGAACAAATCACCAACCACAGCAAAATTTACAAGCACAAAATAAATTGCATCAAGCAAGGCAGTACATATGGATGTGTTCCTTTCAAAAGTTTCATTTGGTTATCAAATACAGAACAGGTGTGACTAACAAATTGGCAAACACCTCAACACATCAAGCTTGAAGCATATCACCATGAGGCATATGCTGAGGAAAGGTATCAGGTCCTGCACATAGGGAAAGGTGCAGATTTTGAACACACAGAAGACATCATCTCTGAGACAGTTTCCTCTACAAGTTGGAGAAGCATGTGTTCAGAAATGGAAGAGCTCAGCTAAACAGGGAGGCTCTTACTTCAACATTTGCTGGTTGTTTGGATTGAGAAGACATTGGCATGTATGTTATTGTAATGTCCCCTTTTGGGATTGCCTTAAATCTTGCCTTAGAATCACAAATATAATGTAGTTATGGTTTTTAACATACCAATTAAATGTCTTAAGCCAGACAGTTCTTGGTTTAGATCCTGCAATTAGGTTAGATGCCATTGGAATATACTTCATATGATCAACATTAATGACTTATCTATTTAAATCATGTAGATACATAACTATTTCAAAACTATCTACACATTATCCATAATGCATAGTGGAAGTCTTACTCATAACAGGATGTGGATGAGAGGAACATGATAAGTCTGCCCGAAGCTATCCATACCAAGCCCAAAGGCACGAGCATCCCAGACAGCCCACCCTTTGGCCCAAGCAACAGGAACGTCCAAACTAAGACAATTCCACCCTTGGGTGGCGTGCTTGGTGGATAAACTTGTACCTGCTTTCCCTATCCATGCTGCCTTATCCTCCTATTATGATTGAAACTCCTTGAATCCATCCTAACAACCAATCATAGTTTGGCTTGATAGGAAAGCCTTGAAAGGGGTGCTTGTAAACTACTCAACCCACCTAAGCCCAAGAGCACAAGCGTCCCAAACAACCCACCTCTTGGCCACAAGCAGCAGGAACGTCCAGACCAAGACAATTCCACCCTCAGAGTGGCCTACTTAGCATGGGAGGCCCGTAAACTGCATCCTCCTAACTTGCTTCCTTCAACCTAACGTTTGATTGATAAAAGACAACAATAAATATATCACAATAATCATGATAGAGCATACGACAATTCTTGCTAAAATATAACACTGCTATATTCTAAGATGCAAATATATTAACGGTTGCTGACTTCTGCCCTTGTCTGCTGAGTGCAGATAATTATGTTTGACCTGCTCCAATTGCTTTGCTGTTCGATCTCTTAACATTCAGAAGATATTGCCTAGTGTAAATCAAATAAGAATCTATTATCCATATTCATATAAAAGAACCATAATTACTTATAATGCTCAATAATTGCTGCAAGCATCATATATATATATATATATATATATGAACCTATACAAGTGTATATGACATGTGTAATCATATTAAACAAACTTCTCTTATTATTGATCTATAATTTGTATTATTGATCTATAATTTGTCTTCATATATATGATATATCTCATTGAACGATCTTCTACATACTTCTTGATATCTGCTCCAATCCCAGATGCTATTCTATTTCTTTTACTCTGCTGTTTTTATTCAGATTGCTAATTGATTCCTCTTCCTCCATTGATGCCCTTCACAGTGAATTGCCACATCTACTCATTATTAAAGGACACACCCTTCCATATCCAAGTGCTGCCTTTTATGCTGCTTTTAATTTAATTAAAGTTTCTATTTCATTTAAAGGTTTTATCATGCTAGCACTGCCCCTAATAATCAATTTATTCTCAGTCAGCCCTTAATTTATATAAATTGCTGCTGTTGAGTTCGTTCATTTCTTTCCTAGGTCGGCCACCTTTATGGCATTGCTGATTGTCTTTTACACGGAAAAGCTATTAATGCCTGTCAGAGCCTAGGATTTGATATTGAGTGCTGCGATTAGGAAATAAAATGGCTCATTACAATAGCAGGGACATGACAGAGAACTTAAGTTGATTTTATTAATTTAAATAAATTTCATTATACTAGTTGGCCAAGATTTAGTATTACAATTTTGGGGGCATGACAGTTATTCAAAAAGCAAAATGGTATTATTAAATTCATAAGAGGGTGTGTTTCATGTACCACAGTAGACCAAGCAACAGAGACTTGAGATTGTATATGCCACCATTGTTTCCTTCTAGACCATGGGAAACCATTTTCATAGAATTTGTTGAGGGCTTCCCCATATCAAAGAAAATACATGACTATTTGTTAGTCATAGTAGACAAGTTTGGCTAAATGTGCCACTGAATATAATTCCATGGAAGAAAACTCATTAGGACCAAGATGTAATTGATTTATTTTTCACTGAAGTTTGGGTTCAAATTGCATTGCATAGTTCCAATGTTTCAAAGAGAGATGCAAGGTTTTTGGGAAGATTGTAGACTGTTTGTGGAAGAGAATGCTAACCGGGTCATAAAAGCAAGCTTATTTCTATCCACAAACAGATGGCAAGACCAAAGCCATGAACAAGATATTGATGCAGCTTGATCCTACAGAATCAGCTAGTTTTGTGCTTTACATACAGAGTTGAAAGTCTCTTTTGATGGTTCATTCTATTTTAAACAAAAATGAATATAAATATACCTGAACAGTTCTAGCCATATAGCCAGCAAGTTCCAAGTGTTCCTCAAAGATAATATTGCGATCTATCTTGCCACCATATACATCTTCAAATCTCTGTGCCAAATAAATTTGGTAAGACAATTAGATTTACTAGTGACCAATGCACACAGCTAATATTTTCTTCAATAAAAATTGTAAAGAAAGATATGCACAATAGAAAGATTTACCTTCAGCTGAATTACAAGTACGTTGGGAGCTTGTATAATGGACAACTGCTTGCGAGCTGCTGACAACTTTTTGCACCTGTATGGTAAAATCAAATTAGCAAGATCTTCTTAACATAACGCAGAAGTTATTCATTAGAAAAAGAGCAGAAATTTGAAACCTTTTTGCCTTTAATCATTCTGAAAATACTGAGCAGTTGCAGCCGGCCTTTCCATCATCAACGGCATTAAAAGACTTCAACAATTTTACAAACTGAATCAGAAAGGACTAAGGCAAATCAAATCCAATTTTATTGTAACTCTCTAAAGTCAAAATAAATTTAGCCGCATAAATTATTATTTAAAAAATTAACACCTAAGCGTAAAATATGGCACTGAGAGGAGGATCTGCTGCGGTGCGGGCTAGGGCTTGACGGCCCTAACTTCGCCACCCTCCTTTTTTTCCTGCAGGCTGTAAACGAATGCAGTGGCATGTGAGGGAGTTGGTAAGCAGGTTGTTGCAGAGCAGGGAGGGTGTTTTGCTATGTTGCGAGGTGATCTGGGGATTATTTTTTTGGGGCACGATTGGAGCTGGGGTGGAGTTGCGAGGGGTCTATGGGTTGATTTTTTCATTTTCTGTATTGTTAGCTGAATATGGAGTTGGGTGGAGGTTCGAGCAATATAGAGGAAATGTCATTTTGTGAGATTTTGACGAGCTTTGATCCACCCTCGTCCATCCATGCTAATGCTGTCAATTTTTTAAGCCATGCCTTGAATGCAGAGGGCTCGTCTCATAATGGGGTTCCTCATGTTCCGAAAGTGAATCGATGCGTAGAGAGGAGCCAATATCAGCCAATTCTAGTTATTCAACTAGACTCAATAGCAGAGGATGTTAGCTATTTGAGTAATCATTCTTTAATGTGTAAGTTTATGGGTATTTGTGTCTATCTCCCATTCTTGGAACCGTAAGCTCATCGGACTTAGAACCCAAAGGGAGATATGGAGGTGATGCTGGCAACTAATAATTATTTCATAGTGGTTTTCTCTTGCCTGGCAAATTGAAATAAGGCCTATGAGGGGGGTCCCTATTTCTACAATCAAGTGGGTCTGTTTATTAAGCCCTAGGATGTCAGTTTTAATCCTACAGAGGAGCTTTAGTCAAGGGTTCTTGTATAAGTGTGTCTCCCTTGGCTCTCACTGAAGTTTTGGAAGAATGATATTCTACATATGATTGCTTTGCTGTTGGGCAAGCCGATGAGTCCGTCACAGCAAATGTTGGATAAGAAGGTAATCTCTTATGCCTGTATTTGTACTGAAATTGATTTAAATAACCCTTTGCCAGATTCATTGGAAATTCAGGTTGGATCCACATCGTGGATTCAGCAACTTGCCTATAACAGTCAATTAGTCTTTAGGATAAACTTTAGGAATATTCTTTATTCTTTTAGTTAAGTTCTTATCTTTTTGCTTTATTAGTTATCATTGTTATCCTTTCCGGATAAAGCATTTGTAACTCTTATTTAAGGATGCTTTTGCTCCTTAGTAAAGATCAAATATCTTCATAATCATTATGTGTTCTATTTTTAGTAATGTTATGGAACACTATTAGCTGGACACTTTAAATAATATAAATGAATTTGTATCCATATTTGATGTTAACAATTGTGAAAAGGAGTTGAACTCTTTTTCTGATTTATTGCATTTGAGTTGTGAAGGTTTCAAGATGAAAGAAGTATGAAGATTGAACAGTCTTTGGTAACACATAACATTGACACAAGTGCTTTCCTCATATGAAGTTACGGCATGTCATGCATACCATCCCTGCAAGTACTATTAATTGTGAAAGAGAATTTTGAAAACAAAACATCATCAAAGATGGTAAAAAATAAGTTTTAAGTTTGGATACATTGGATGCATCATTGAGAGTATCTTGAAAAAAACCTAATACAAATGACGTAAATTGAAACAAAGTATATCAGACATGGAAAGATACAAAGTCAAGAAGAGTTATTAACCTTTAATATCATTTATTTATTTTATGTTTAATGCATTATTGTTTTCTATATTTCAATTCAATATAATAAGAGAAAAGGCTTCCATTCTTTTGAGAAGTTAGTTATGAGTTTAAATATAATAAGAGAAAACGCTTTGAATTGGTTGCTTACAAAATCTTTGTTCCTATCTTGCAACTTTCTACGAGAAGCTTCTTGACAGTCAATATTACATAATAAGGACTCACTAATATTGCCATTGTTAGCAATAGAGCTAATAACATGGATTCAAGCATTCAAAAGAAAGAAGAAACACATTTTCAATTTTGAGCTTCGACAAGCACTATAGTAATCTACAAGACATTTTGCACAATCCACTATAAAATCACAAGAAAAAGAGCATAATAGAAATCAATAATGAGCAGGCAAACAAGTTTAGCGTTCATCTTTAGGGTTTACAATTTAAGTTAAATTTTTGGATTTAAATTATAAATAATAAAAAGTAAAAAGCTATAAGCAAAACATTAGGGCCTAAATTTAAGGGCTTAAAACCCTAACAGTTAGGCCCTAGGGTTTAAAGTCAAAAATCCTAAAGGTTAACATTAAAAACCCCAATGGTTAGGGTTTAATTTTTAAAAACCCTCCCTATTGGTGTTTAAGTAAACTACGAAAATAGCCCTTAGGGCATTAGTTGGATGGCAGACGTCAAGTCACTAAAGAATAAGTGTGACCTAATTGATTAGATTTGATCCAATACAACTCAATTATGATCTCAAGTAATGTTGCTTTCTCAAACTATAAATTTTCTCTTAAAAAATCAAAAATCTAGATGATTAAAAAGAACCACAACATGAAAAAATACAAATTTTAGAAGGCAAATAAAAAATCAAAATCTAGATTTTAAAAATGAGCCACAAAATGAAAGAATACAAATTTAATAAGGCAAATAAAAATCAAAAACTAGATGATAAAAATAAGTGATAAAATGAAAGAATGCAAATTTTATAAGGTAAATGAGTGCCCAATTTTAACAGTGATTACTGGCCACCTCAAAAACATGTCCAATTTTAGAAAAACTTGAAATCCAATCTAAGTCAAATCGCCAAACCTCACAAGTCCTAATTAATCATGAAAAATCCCATTTTTTTGCAATTATTGCCACCATAGATTGTAACTAGTCAAGTACTCTTTGACTCAAGAAAGAATATGTGACTTGGCCAACACAAGTTTCAATGAACCCACAATGCAAACTCACTACAAGTACTCAACAAGTCTATCACGCAGCTAGACGCACAATGACAACCAAATGCACAAAAAATGGTGGAAAAATGTGGATTTTTGGTCTTTTTAAGCCTAGACATCCATGTCATTTCCTCACATAGCATTTGCAAATTTGCTTGAGTGAATTTGAATGAATTTGTAGAAAACCTAAGAAGCAAGTTTGTGCAATTTTGGGATTCTAGATCAGAATTTTGTTCTTTTCCTACAAGCATTGCTGTAATGTCCACGAAAACTTAAGTTATTTCGGAGGGAAAATTCATTACGGTGTTTTTTAACACCAATCTGAATTTTAAAATAATATTAAATAAATAATAGTTAAATATTAAATAATAAATAAATTTAAATTATTATCAAATAACATTTAAATTTATATTTTTTGGCCGACCTCTCCTGGGAAGGCACAAATAATATTTCAATTTTCTCTTTTCTTTGGGTTGACTTCATAACAGAGAAGTATTTATTTTGGAAGGCATTTCTTATCGAATCATCATGGAATTGGAATTGATCCTGCCAATTATCGAGGAAGACGTAGTCGTTCCTGCATGGCATCCAGGTACTCAACGTAGTTGGGAACTGGAGATTTCGTGTTAGCATCTCTCTATTCGTCTCTTTCCAGGCACTTATTCATTCGACTTGTGCAGACTCCAGGAATCCGTATCCATCTGACTCCATCGGGCATGGTAATCTATCTCAAGCAGAGCAACTGGAAGATTTCCAGTGTCATGATGGCTACGTAGTCTCCAACTCTCACCATCAAGAGAAGCGATATCCCCATAAGCTATATGGCTCGGCGATCATTCTTTGCTAACTCACACATGGGCCCGTCTATCTATTGGCACAAGGCTTGGACTTACATTTGATGTTGTGGATTGATGTTGACCAAAGGTGATCTATTCTCAGTCATCAAACTCCATACCCGAATCATCATCACCAATACTCATTCCTCTGCGACAACCATTAGGAGTGCTATAATAGGTTTGCGGCATCTTCAGAAGCATTGTGACCACCGAACAAGAAAGGAAGTGGTGAAGAGACGGTGTAAGAACGGCAGTCGATTGAAGAAAGAGTTGACATCATCTAAGTATCGAGTCTGCTAGTAGGAGCGACGCCCTTCATCATCGGGCTTGGAATACACGGAATTGTTAATTGGTACTCACTACTTAAGATTGCCTTTACACTGAAATCGATCATATTTATTTTTGTAGCAATCTTTTGTTAATACACTACAGAACGGTTCATAAATCCGTTGGTGTATGATTATTCTGTTCAGTATTTGTCTCACTCTGTATTGAGTTATTTCGGTAAATTGTTAAGTAGCGCATGGTGTTGTAACTTTACATGATCATTAGTTACAGAGTGAGCAGCTAAATGAGTTAATCTATGTGATCAAATACATCTGGTTTGGCATTTTTCAATTGAAGGTATTTCTATCAGATCCGGTTTCATTTCTCTAGTAAACGGTAATTGGTGTCTGATCAAATTGTAGTGGAAATTGCACTATTTAAAATCATTACATTTCTAGGTAAATTGCTAACGACATTCGAGAGGGCATCTCACAATTGCACAAAAGTAATTTCTTTCAACATGTTAGAATTAATTTTTTATACATGTTTTGAAAGCATTGAATTCAATTTGCATAAATTTTAACACTAATTTAAGTTATATTTATGAATAAAGTTGCTGATTTTTTCTATGTAGGGTTTAATGATATTGCTATTTAATTACGTTCAAAATGCATTTTATGTTAATTTACTTTTATGTCTAGGGTTCAAATCACTATTTTTTTCATTTTAAACACTATCTTTTGTACTTAAACATTACATTAAAAAATATAATTTTATGCATCTCAAGTTAGCTTATAGAAGTAGGTGACATTTGATTGGATTACATCATTGCAAATGATGTTGAACATGAGGCAAAGGAGGAGACATTTTCATCTAGTTTCAAGGTGGAGCCACAACCATCTACAAGAAATAGGGCCTCGCCCAATTTTTAACTAGAACAAGGAAGAGGATATTGTAAATTGCTGTAATTTGCATGGATATGCAATTTATGCTGATGATTTTCAATAACAATCATCATAAATTCATAATTTATCGGCTAGCCATTATATTTCCATGATGATGCAATATTGTATTCCAATCTAATATGAAACACTTCCCCAATGTTTTATATACTCATTTGATATATTTTGTAATTGTATTTTGCATCACATTTATGTTTTTTTAAGAATTTAAATATTTTTCAGTTGCAAAGTTTTGTCACGTCACCAACTCCAAGTCAAGTTTGGAGTTGCCACATTTTTGCCAAGTCCAAGATTGCAAACTATAATTGCTACAATATTATTAAACCTTATAACAGTCACTAAGATTTTGTGGAAGCTCAAGTGCAAGAAGGAGGCCCTTGGCTTGTGGATGGTGCAAGTGAAAAATCTCTATATAATATTGAGCGACAAGACTTATAATGTTGGCTTCACAAGAGTTCCTTATGTTATTGTTTGTAAATTGTAACAAAGGAGATGTTATAAGATTTGAATATGTAGATAGCCACCCAAGATCTAGAAGGCCAAAAAAAACACAAAAAAAATCAATATAACAAAATAAATGGTATCGTAATCAAAAATGAATTACAATAAGATGTTCATATGAGAGCAAGAGGTATATATTAATATATATGATACACCACCAAGAAATGGAAATATACATCTAATGTGGGATAAAGATGTTGTAGCCACATGTGTGCACAACATCTCCACCAAATAAGAAAAGTACAAGTCACATGATGCAAGTTCAACCTACCCAAGTAGATGCCTACCTAAGTGAGCTTATCTTATCCTAGATGCATATATTGCAAGAAAGTAATTAACTAAATGCAAAAATATAATAATGCACCAACAGATGCCCTCAAAATGCAATGTATTGTCATGGTTAAAACTTGGAACTTATATTTTTTGTTGTGCTCTTTTTCATGCATTCTGAATCAGTGGACAACTAAATGTTTAGCTGCTGCTGTGGTTTTTAGGCTTTTGTGTTATCAAGGCTTCTTTCCAACAAGTAACTTCCCACTAAGGACTAGCAACATTTTCTAAAATAGCTCATTGTCTCATCTCAATACAATGTTGGAAATCTTTTAGACATGGCTGCTATAGCAGCCAAGAAAAATGTGAGCATCTTTTACAGTTTTACTCTGAATATCATTAAAAACTCTTATCCTTCTCAAAAAGGAAAGATATGACTATCAATTTATATTTAATACATAGCAAACATGTTAATTAAAAACAACATGCAAGCAGTTCAAATTAATTTGATTTGCATTTGAATGAAAAAAAATCAAGGCAGAACAAGAAAAACAACATATAAATAAATTTTCAAGTACCCTCTCTAGTGACCTTGGTGCTTACCTATCTTATATATGAGCTATGTATTATATAGTTCATCTACCTATCTTATATATTAATATGAACCATTTAATACAAAAGATAAGGTTGCAATAAAAGGTAGGTATAAGGTTCTCTATACGAATATCCCAAAGCAAGTATAACTTCACATAGGATTCTTAATATAGAGCAACAGAAGTCAAATTTCAAAATTGATTAGGTAAAGTGTAGTTCAAAGTTGCACTACTCTTTCTAAAAAGACGAGTTCTACTTATACCATTTAATAATCCAAAAGAGTAACTTTTTTCATCTTGAAGTTTTTTCACTATGATGTAATAAATCATACATTTTATCTTCAATTGTATTTACCAGATAATAACAACGGCGGCATAGTATACAAAGATTTAATTTGCAAACAGTTGATATATTCCCCTCCTTAACTAAAAAATGGATATATTTTTCTTTTTCTATTGACTGGTTTTTAACAGTGGCTAAAATGATGTAGACATGGTTGGACATAAATGTGACCTTAAACAAACAAAAAGTATAATAAATAAATAAATAAACCTTTGCACAGATTATTCCTGTAAGAAAAAAGAATCCTAAATTACAAAGAATTTTTATCAATAATGTTGTGCTATCTTAATCCATCCTTTGCAAATTGGATATGCTTAATACTATCTTCATAAATTTTATGTAATTGTAATATCCATAAAACTCTTCTATCTGAAACAAAAAATACAGGCTTGGGTGCTAATTTATAATACAGTTCACAATAAAAACCTACATAAAGAATTCAACCCATTGATTTCGAATTGCAAGGTTGCTCTACTTAATCCCTTCGTATAAACCAGATATTACACAATCAAACATGATCAGAAAAGCTTACAAAGAAAGACCTTTTGGCAAGAATATTTCAATAATCTTATTTCGCAAAGTAGAACTAATTTACAATTAGGTGTTGTGTCCTTAACCTTCATTACTAACAATATCTGTTGCTAGAATTTCATCCAAATTTAACTAATGTTTCTTGGGTAACACCTCCCATACTTTATATTAAATAAACATTCAGAAAAAGCAATTCTGGCTGCACTGAAAAGATGCACTGATGCTGGACTTTCATCCTTCTCGGTATGACTTTGGCATATAATGCCTACTGATATTTTGAATTAGTTAACATTCCCTTTCTGTCCACATAGATTCAAGCGTTTTCTATTATGAGATATGACTTCCACAGTTTTTATTCGCATGATCATTCCAGTTTATGTGCGCTGAAAAAGTAAAACATTTTGAAAGCAATTTGTTCTCCCACATTATGATTACTTTTGCTTTTTTTTTAAATTTGCTCTTTCAGTGTTTCATAGATGGGGGTATTTTATTTCCTTCAATTTTCTTATCCCACACCAGTAGCATGAATTATTGCTAGATTGTGATCCACCTCTCAATTACACTTCTTTTATATGATGCCTACTCATATTTTAAAGTTAGTAAACGTCTCTTAACTGGCCATACAATACATTCAAGTGTTTCCCATTATGTGATATGAATTCTGTCTTTTTTATCAACATGATTACTCCAAATTGTGTATGCTGAAAATTTGGCACCATTTGAAGATTTCTCCTCCAAAAGTCGTCCCCTTGCGTTCCAATTACTTTTTTTATAGCCAATATTTTTTTATATATACAGATATATTGCATTCCCTCCATTCTATCTCCTGAATTTCATAAATGGTATTTTGTAGATTCAGATGCATCCAACAGTATACAAATGATGCCATGTTTTCTTAGATATTTTCACTTCAATGCAAATAAAATCTATCCTGCTTTTTGGAAAATAAAATGAAGCACTAAGTTTTATAAAATTTAAGGATCATGGTTGTTTACAGTCAAACCATCTGCCTAAAAGGTGCATCAGAGTCCTCCCCCCTTTCAGAAGTCCAGGGGAGTTTCTTTCAATTTACCTTGCATATTGTTCAAAAAATGTAAACCTATGTTTCGACCTTGTGATCTCATTGACTAATATCTATTTCAAATTTTCAAGCCATTATTTATTGTGGATTGCATTGTTTCAGAATTAATATTGCATTGATTCGAATAGCAACATAGATAACATTTTTAAAATGGTGTTGACCAACTCTTGACCAAATGTACATAGAGAACAATCAGTATGTGTAAAGGTTGCCTATTTAGTTTCTTTATAGCCTGGTCTCTTCTATGTCTCAAAATAGAATTCAACATGAAAGTAAAGAATAAAATTCTAAAATATCATTATACAAATAATAGATCATATGACATACTTACTTTTCACAACTGTACTTATTATTCCCATCCAGCACTTCGACCTGAAAAAATCGGACAAGAGCTTCCTTCAAGGAGTTGGCATGTAAAATCTCAAGGCTGATATCCATTATATCATCCATCTTGTTGGACTCTGCCCCACAAGTAAGGCACCTAACTTGGCTCTGCAATACACCGCCAAAAATTTCCTTAACAATGGTATTCGGCTCCTGCTTTAACTGCTTTGCACCTAAATTATTACGGGCCTTGTACATCTTGACACAAACATCATTACAGGCTTCTATCACAAAGCGGAGAAATTCATGAGCATCTTCCTGTCTGCCGGGGCGAAAATGTTTTGCAAAAAGGTGTAACGAGTTCACTATCCTCAATGGCGGTTCTGAGAGACTATCAACACTCAAAGATCTTCCGATCCTTTTTTCCACCAAGCAAAATGGACAGGTGGTCGTATTCCGGTTAGCATTCCATGATGGACCTGCTAAAATTTTGCCCAAAATTAGCCAGAATTCAAAAAGGTGAAACCCAAGGGTTCTACTCTCCCAAGGTTCAATTCAAATTTAGCTGAAGAGACGATATCCCTTTTCAATTAAATTTCAATTTGCAACACCAATTCACAGCCCCCTTCACAGTAGAGGGAAGAAAAAAATTACAAATTACAAACAGGACAGACAACTGTTAGTCAACAAAGATGAGCCTATCCAGCAAATCATTTTCTGCATATGGAACTGTTCAGACCCACTCCAAATACTTGGGAATGCATCTGCATGAATACATCCATACAAATAACTTGCTAAACAGACATTTCAATAAACAATAATACAAATCAACCACAATCATACGATTTCGTGCACAAATTTTGCATAAGTAAAATTAATATTAATGAAAAAAAGCAACGAACAGCACAGGGTACCCCTTGTCAACAATAGTACATATGTGACCAAAACTTTGACTTCAATGCATTAGTTTCACAAAAATAAACACTCCCGCTCAAGGACAGAAAACAAAAATAGCACCAAATACGAACAGGACAAATACTTTGTTAAAACTAATAATAAATGAAATAGGATGGTTCAAGTGGTACAATATGACTTACCATATGGGAACAGAAGGTTCAAATCTCTTAAGGATATAATAAATAGTTGAAATTGGGTGGAATTCCGCATTTGTCTGAACAGATACCCCCAATTGTGACAATTTAGTTTAAGGTTACCCCATGATTGGAATCTACCAGGTTAAAGTTATTTTTCGAAAATGGTAGTAATACATAAAACTTAATTTTAAGGTTTAATGTATAAATCTGGAAGAATCGAAAGTTACTACTTACCAAACTACAAATAAAACCTAATTTCAAGGTTCTATCAAATTTTGACCTGAAACGGCAAACCGGGGGTTCAAACTTCAAACGCTCACATTAAAATTTTAAACCCCAATTTTTTTAAATCCAAAATAGACATTTCAGTTCAGGATATTAAAATAAGGAATTACGAACAGTACAGACAACCTTAAATCAAGAACGGTTTTAAAAATACCCTAGTTTTAGGGCTCGTTCAAAAAAAGAAGTCGTTACTTACATGATGAAGAATGCTTATTAGCGAGACAAAAATTGGCGAAAGGAGGCGTGAATGTGAGGCACTGAAGGACGCTATTGAGATAGCATGTGTTGCCCGTATTTTTCAATCCCATAGGCAAACTACTTTTCCGACGGCATGTCTGCCATGTCATTTGCAAGGCCATCTGTATAAATATCAAACCCTAAACCTCGGAGAAAATGTATATACGTACATGTGCGTATACGCTCCTCGCTTTCCATACGCTCTTCAGCATTTGATCCGCCCACATGGAAGAAGAAGAAGAAATAGCATAGCAGCAGAAGCTGCTCCTGCTTCTGCTTCTGCTGCTGCTTCTTATCTCATTTTGACCGCTTTCATATTTCCACCTCTTCTCCCAAACTACACCATTACTAACCAAACTAAAACATAATTGCTCCCCATATCTCCGTTGTCATAAACTCTACCAGAAGGAAAAAATCTGAATAAAGGGAATGCTAATCTCGATTTCTGATCGATTTATAATTTCGAGGCATGGTTGTAATCAAACAAATAATGATCTAATCAAAAGATTTGGTTGACAAGTTGTGCTTTTTGTGGCATAATTTCCCATGACTCAGATCTAATTTTGTTGTAATGTTGTAATTTAAAATTTTGTCGGCAGGTCAGGGTAAAAACCCCACTTGAATAAATATATAGCTTGCTTAATTAAATAAATAATTAAGAAGCACACCATTTAGGTGCTTATAACAATAGTTTTTGTTATTATTATTAATTAATTTTGTATAAATGAATTAAGATTGTTATTAATAATCTAAATAAATAAAAATAATAATTGTAGGTATTGATCTAATAAAAATGTAATGTTATTTAATTTTAATTAAAGATATGAAATTTTCATAGTCTATAATGTTAGTTTGAAATTTTGTAGATCAGATTATGTGAGTATTTTTTTTCAAAAATTTATTTAATGTTATTTTTAGATGAAGATTACGTAATATAAATATTAAAAAATTCACTTGTTACAATGTTAAAAAATAATGATCTATTAGATGATTATCACTAGTTTAGAAAATTTCATTGTTCCCTATCTTGGTTCACTCCTATAGGTGTAGAATTGATCTTTTTGTAGACTTGAACCTATGCACAAAATTAAACTTGGAACATGTGGATATGATTAGGTTGAATATTACTATTTGAAACTTGTTCATATTTTATGTGAGCGCACTAAATCTAGAAAAATGAACAAGCAATGTTTAGAAACACCTTTGGAGAATCTACAAAATTATGAGGATTGTGTTCTCCTTGATTAAACCCTTGAATGGACCAATTCAACAATGATGAAAGAAGGTCAAGTACAACAAGAAAGTGTGCAATATGCTCATAGGATGATGATGCAATGATGATTAACAAGATTTTTAAATCATTGATGCTCTTTGAATAGTGCATTCTTATTCATAAATGATTTTTTTGAATCATAGTTAGTCCTTAAATACACTATCATGGCCTACAATATGAAATAATGTGCACTTTAGTTGGCTCACAATAGCTAGTGAAAATGCAAGCAATAGATCTCAAATTGTAAATTTAAATTATAAAATTTGGGGTTAAGTTTTATATACACATAAATGATCTAGATCAAATACACTCACAAACATGAACTAAGGTAGCGAATAATAGATTTATGGATGGGGATCGATTTGCAAGAGTGATAATGTGATCAAAGCAAGATAATGTCATTTGCCAACTTCCATGTGAAATGCACCATTCTACACAATATTTGGTACATAAAGGACAATCTAGTCATGTGGTCCCAACACATGAGGGGAAGGGCATCGATATGCAATTTTTACCATTACATGGATAACTTTTATCCTCTTGTTTTATAGTTATTGGGGTGTAATTATTTGTACAAGATGACATATAGTAACCCTTAATTATATGTGGGGAGATATAATAATATTTGATATGTCCACCTTTAAACTATAAAGGTTCACCAACGAGATCTCATCTAGAGATGAAAAGTGCCTACTTTATACTTTTCCATCTTATTTAGTAATCACTTCTAGCTATTTTCTTTGTTTACTAAGCATGGTAGTGACTATTTTTAATTGTTTGGTGGACCAACTATCCTCGAACCTATATTCCATATCAAAAGTAATCCTTTAGCATTCACTTTTAGTGTCTTGTCTTAATAAGCATGACAATGACCCTTTTATGGTTCTATGCAATTTTGTCCCTAAACATGCATCTTATGTCACAAATAAGTTTTTCATACCTTAACACCTTATTTTTATTTTAGTCCCTACCTTTTTTAGCCACCTTAAACACCACTACACCTGTATTCTTATCATCGAGATGGGACTAAGCAATAGTGTCTACAATATTCAAAACTTGATTCTTTTTGTTTTAACTACCCATTGTACTTCACTTTGCATGTTTATTCTCTCCCACAACCAAATGGTCATAAACAACCTTATTGTTTAAATTAAAATAAGAAATTGTTGGAAGTTTGTTTGTCATTGAGGAGATTGTTGGAGACTTGAATTGGCAACATGAGCATGATGTATAGCATGAAGAGATTGTTGAGTGGGGAGATTGATGAAGGTTGATGAGAATAACAATATATGGTGTCATTAATGGTAACCCACGATAGAGATGCAGAAGTGTTGGTTCGAGAAGACCAAATGTGTAGCAGATTTGCCTAAGTCTTAGAGTACAGTTTTCAATATTTAGTGAACCAATTTTGTGGTCTGCATTACTCTGTTATGAAGAATCTAGTTATGCAATTCTGATGTAATAGTGATGCATGTTGGAAGATTCTAAATCAATATTTTCATGACTTCATGTCTTTCGTATCGAAGATAGTATTGATAGAGTATCAACTTTGGAAATGGCAAAGTTGCAGTGATAGAGTGTATGTTGGAATGCTCCACATTCTACCGTAGATGAATATTTTGATGTGCATACTTGAGGTAGTGTTTGTGGATGTCATTAGTATATGCTCCAAGTGGCAAATTTTTTGGTGGTTCACGTGTCAAGTTGTGAGTGAACAATCGATTCATTCTAATATTACTTCACCAATTTTGCTATTTGATGTCGACCTAAGTATTTTGAGGTTGTACAAACTTGATTTGTGTAAGGATCATATTAATGGGAGCAACTATAGGTCATGTTGACCTATTTTAATGTGTACATGTTTTCATTCTTTTCATAATGCATGTATGTTGATGTTTTGGGCTAACAGGTTATATGTGATGCACAGTACATCTAATTAGGCCACCCTAATTGATGTTTTAGGTTATTGTGGTATATATATACAAGGTTGATTCAGTATGTGAAGGTTGTAGATAGAGTGTATAGTGTGTGTGTGTGTGTGAGATTTGGTGTAGAGCAGTGAGAAGTGTAATTATGGTGAAGCGTGAAGTATGTTAAGTTAGTTTTCTAAGCCTAATTAGAACTATCCTTAACATGTTAAATGCATTATGATTATTTTAATCTTTGTCAGTGAGCCACCCTCTTTTCTATTCGAGCAATGAGCCATTTCTTCTATTATTTGGATAGTGAGTCCACCTGGTAGTGAGTCATTCTATAATATCTTGTAATCAGTTATAATATATTGTGAGCTAATCCTCACCATGGTTTTTCACTTTTTTGGTTTTCCACGTAATTGGTGTTCTTGTGTCTATTGATGTGGTGCATGCTTTTAATTTTTATTTCATTACTCCACATTGAATGAGATATTGAGAAATACATTTTAAGTTATTGAAGTTTAGGGAATATTGATTCACCCCCTTAGTATTTTGGGTGTTCAACAATTGGTATCAAAGCTTGGTTCCTTCAATTGTCTTGATTGTTGAGGTGGATCTTGGAGGTTGAACACATGGCTACAAGGAAGTATCCTATTCCGCTAGAAGATGTATAATCCAATCCTACCCTCCTAAAAACAATGTGCTACTTGGAAACAAATCACTTCTACACTTTACCCAAACTCTTGAACAAATTCTCACAATAAAACTCTTACAGTTCACTCTCAAACTCTCTCACAAAACTCAGGAAAAATAGAACAACTCTTAGAAAAATAAAAACAAAGTGCAAAATATGTGTCCCTTTAAGGTAAAGAATGCCTCTATTATACACAAAATTGACTTCCAAAGGCTAGAAACATGATGCATGGATCGACACTTCTCAGTTTACATGGTTTGACTCAACTTGGCAAACAAAGGGTGGCAGAATTAAAACATATTACTCATCAAATTAACATAGAAAATTGTTTCTCTAAAAGACAGCAAGAATGCATCTCAGATATGCAAGGTAACAGGTTAAACAGGTCAACTTATTTCATGCCAGTATTCTCATGACTTATTCTCCCATTTACTCAAGTTTCTATCACTGTACAAAGCTTCTCAAATAGACTTCTATTGCAAGGCAGATATTCATAGTTTGGAACCACATTTATCTCTTTTTCGTTCTTTTGTGTTTTACAGTGTTTTGACAGTGTCATCTTTTAAATGTTTGCATTAGCTTTTAGTACATTTTGACCAAGTCTCATATAATACTATGCACCTTCCTTCTTACACTTCATTTTATTGGCAAGCATTATAAATCATTATAATTGTTATTAGTGTTGCATACATGCGTGTTATATGGCTACGCCATTCACTATTGAAATGTATAATATACTATGGTTACATGGTATGCACATGGTTTACAATAATATCAGTGCTTTATTTAAACATCACTCTTTCAATCATTAAAATATATTAACAATAACAATATAATATATATATGCATATATAACTTAACACGTTATTATATATATATATCAACTCATATGATTATTGATATACTTCATTCAATATTCAAATGTATTAACATATATATCCATTTAATATTCAAACTAATATTGCACATGTATATATATACATATATATAACAATACGTTCAAATAGAAAGTAATAATATTGATTGACATGTATTCATTAAATATAGATATATATATATACATGTCACTTTATCCATTTGATGTTCCCATGCATATAGGTAACTCGCCCATAGGCATGCGTAGATACGTCTATCTACGTATGCTTATGTACGTGATTACCCATGTGCATGAGTTCATTGTGGACATGCATGCATGTATGTATTTGTACATCATATGTATATATCCCATTGATTGTACTCATAAGTACTCAAAACACACAACAACTAAAACACTTATTTCAAGCATGACTTCACAAACAAACAAAAACTTTCCTAACAATCACTTCAAGGAATCTTACCTTTACCCAAAACTATTGACTTGACTATTCTATCAATGAGTGTGTAAAAGCTCAATTTAGACCGTCTTAAGGGTTTCTAGACCAAAATCCTTCTCCTAAGTGATACTTCCCCTCCCTTTTGAAGGTGTGAACCTGCACCTACAACCAACTTGTCACATTTATAAAGGTCAATTGATCACAAAACAACCACTTGCAATATATATTGAATGGTCAGAAATAAGACACAAATATAACATCAGTTTGAATCAACCATTTATTCATTCTATTTCTAATGATTCATATAAACTTATTTCCATTAAAGTTACACACACATATGCAAGTATTTCATCTAGCTAGGTAAAAGTAACTAAGTAAATATACTACAGGTTGTAACATATCCCCCCTTATGAATCATCTTCCCTGATGATCTTATGTAGCAAACATAAATAAAACACAACATAATATTGTTTTCAAGAACTCTCAAAAGCATGTAAAACATGGGGAAACTTTTGCTCAATTTCAACATAGTCTTCCCAAGTAGCAGAATCTTCTAAGTACTGGTCCCATTGGACTTTGCACTGCATAACCTATCTATTATGTAATCGAAGCCTACGTGTTCCAAGCACCTTAATAGGTTTGATTATTACTACTCTGGGGTCATGTACTTGTAAAGCATTCCAATCAATGACATGATTATCACTTGGTATATACTTCTTTAGGTACAAGACATGAAAAACATTACACATCCGGGCAAGAGCTGGTGGCAACACTATTCAGTAAGCAACAGGGTTTACTTCTTCTAGGACCTCAAATGGACCTACATATCATGGAGCTATTTTGGACAACTTTCCAAACTTGATGGAACTCTTTTGAGGTTTTACTCTCAACAACACTTTTTCCCCTACCTCAAATGTTCTAGGTACTCTTTTAGAATTTACATAGATTTTGTCTATCATTGGCTTTAGCTAGCCTTTGCTTAATAATTTTGACTTTCTCTACCATTTCTGACAACATTTCTGGTCCAAGACTTATCCTATTCTCGAGATTATCCTAGCTTATAGGAGTTCTACATTTTCCACCATATAATGCTTCAAAAGGAGCCATCTTAATTGCAGAATGATAGGAATTGTTATACACAAACTCCACTAAAGGCAAGTAATCTTCCCACTTGTATTGTTGATCCATGCAATACATTCTCAGTAGTTCTTCTAATACTTGATTCACCCTTTTAGTTTTCCCATTCGTCTTTGGATGATATGCAGAACTTATATTCAATTGAGTCCCAAGTAAGGAAAATAAGGTTTGCTAAAACCTATATGTCACATGAGCATCTCTATCTGAAATAATCTTTTTAGGAATCCCATGTAATCTAAACACCTCTTGCATGAATTTTTGAGCTATTACAGGAGCTCCATCCATCAAATTTCCAAAAATAAAATGCGCTACTTTGGTAAGTTTGTCTACTAGCACCAAAATTGCATTGTGTCTATTCCTTGACATAGGAAGACATTACACAAAGTCCATACTAATGACTTTCCACTTCCTCTCAGGAATATCATGTGGATACAAAAGACCTACTGGGTGATGATGTTCAACTTTCACCCTTTAACACTCTAAGCATCTTACTACAAATCTAGCAGTGTCTCCTTTCATTCCTTTCCATAAATATAAAGGCTTCACATCAGCCAACATCTAAGTCAAACCTGTATGTCTGGAATATGGTGCTTCATGTACCTCTTTCCATACCAGATTTCTCAACTCTTTAGAATTAGGCACATACATTCTTCCTTTAAACCTTAATAATCCACTAGCTTCAAAATGAAATCCTTTGTACCTTGCATCTTGTAGATTATCCATGAGTGCTTGCTTAACTTGCTCATAATACTCATCACCCTTGGATTTTTGCAATAATTAACCCTTGAAATCAGTTTGAATGGATACCATTGAGGTGATATGCCTTCTATGACTTAGAGCATCTGCAACCCAATTTTCTTTTCCCTTTATGTAGTTGATATTGAAGTCATAATCAGATATCAACTCCAATCATCTACGTTGTTGTGCATTCAAATTAGGTCGAGTGAAAAAATACTTAAGACTATGATGATCAGTCTTTAGTTCAAATGGATTTATGAGCAAATAATGTCTCCATATTTCTAATGCATGAACTATTGGTGCTAACTCTAAATCATGTGATCCATAGTTTTGCTCATAGGGTTTCAACTTTCTTGATTCGTATGTAATGACCTACCCTTCTTGCATCAAAACTCCACCTGCTCCTTCTCCTAATGCATATGTGATGACAATGAATTCACTCTCTCAATTTGGTACCTTCGATATTGGAGTCGTAGTCAACTTCTCCCTAAGTAGATAAAATGTCGCTTAACATTTTTCTGTCCACTCAAACTTCTTTTCTTTCCTTTGCAATGAAGTAATAGGAAATATCTTAGAAAATTTTGCAACAAACTTCTGATAGTAACCATCCAAACCTATGAAACTTCTAACCTTTGGTACATTTTTAGGTACTGACCATTCTAATATAGCTTTTATTTTCATTGGATCCACATAAATTCCCTCAACCAAAATTACGTGACCCAAATACTGCACCTTCTTCTGAAAGAAAGTACTCTTAGAGAGTTTTCCATACAATTTATTTTCTCTTAACTGTTGGAGAACTATCTCCAAATGTTTGCAATGTTCTTCTTCATTCTTGGAATAAATTAAAATATCATCCAAGAATACTAAAACAAACCTATCCAAACAATCCCTAAAAACATTGTCCATTAGGTTCATAAATGTCACAGGTGCATTAGTAAGTCCAAATGGTAAGACTATAAACTCATAATGTCTATATATCGTTCTAAAGGCAGTTTTGAATATGTCTTCATCTTTGATTCTCAGTTGATGGCAACTTGGCCGCAAATCAATCTTTGAAAACACAGTTGATCCCCACATTTGATCCAAAATATCATCAATCCTTGCCAATGGATATTTATTCTTTATCATAGCTTTGTTAAGCATCCAATAATCAATACAGAGGCACAGTGTTCCATCCTTCTTCTTCACGAAGATCATTGGTGCTCCCTAGGGTAAGACACTAGGTCTTATCAATCCCTTAAATAATAATTCCTCCAACTATGCCTTGAGTTCCATTAATTTCGTAGTAGTCATTCTATAGGGCACATTGGAAATAGGTTCAAATCCCGGTACAATGTCAATAGAGAAATTGAATACCCTCTTAGGAGGTAATCTAGGTAGTTCACCTAGAAATACATCCACAAATTTTTGTAAAATGGGATACTTCTCTATATCTATTTCTCTGGATTCTACCATTTCTCCTTTAATTTCTAGAGAATCTTGTGGCTCACAATCCATGGCATTATTTCGAGGAGTGACTTCCTTAAGTTCTATTTTGACTACATATAGTTGGCAACCTTTTTTTTTCACCCTAAGCATTTGCATGGAAAAAATCTCTCGCAACTTAATCTCTCTAGGTGTTCCTTGTAATGTCACATAATTTCCTAGATCATCAAGACACTCTACTACCTTGGAATGACAATCCACTTTGGATTTATGTTTCCATAGCCAATTCATTCCTAGAATCACATCATAAGATCCTAGGGGTGCTACATACAAGTTCACTTCATTTGAGAAGCTAGGAAGTTCTACCTTAGCTTTGAACAAGCATTGCTTCACCGTTGCTCTTGTCTAGTTTACATGCTCCACAACCCAAGAATTTTCCATAAACCCAGCTTCTCCAGATATTTGATTAATTACTCTAGGTGAAACAAAATTTCCAGTTGCCCTAGTATCAATAAGTATAGATATAGGCATACCCAAAAAAATACCTAGAGTTTCCACTATCGTGACCTTATATTCAGCTTATTGATTATCTATAGTTGCATGGATCTTTTGCTAGAATGCAATTCATTACGGAGGAAGATATTTTTCATTTGCTTGAGATCTTGAAGACTTGTTGGGACATTGAGTAGCATAATGATCCCCTCGACAAGTAAAGCATCCTTCTACAAGTCCCTTCCTTTTTGCAGACTTGTCAAATTGACTGACATTCTCTCCAGTATTGTTGAAATTGTTGTTGTTGTTGTTTCCATAACGATCTCTTCTTGGTTCATTCCAGTTTCTACAAGATCCCTTATTTCATTGCCTTGGAGTTTCTTGTGCTCCAAAAAACTTCTTTAGCACTTGACTTACTTGAGATCCACCGAACTTCTTTCGGTTTATGTTCTCCCAGTAGGTTGAAATGGCTTTGAGCGTTTACTCTTGCTTGACTACCTTTTCATATACTATGTCCATAATTTTTGGACCATGTACATCCACTTCACCACCAATTGAGTTATTCAACCCCATGATTAACTTTCTAATACGAAAACGTTCATCCTTTTGGTACATTGGCATGTACTTCAGAAGACGAGTGAACTTCTCCCAGTAATCATTCACCGACAATTCACCTTGCTTCAAATTTTGAAAATCAGTTAACTTTTGGTCATAAAAGAGTTGGGGTAGCCATCTTTTTTAAAACATTTCAACAAACTCATTCCAAGTTAGAGTTAGTTAACTAAGACCAAGTTCCATCTTTTTGTTCATCCACCAGTTAGAAGCTTCTCCTGTTAACTAAAACACACCCCAAACAACTTTGGTAACCTCAGAATAGTCTCTAATATTAAAATATTTTTACATTTGGATTAACCAAGCCTCATCATCATCATCTTCGTTGGTGCTTCCCTCAAATTTTTGTGGGGTAACTTTTCTCATATTCCTTGACAACTCAATTGCCACACATTTTCTTTTGCTAATTTAAGATATGGATAGAGATTCATCTTCCCTATGTTGATTTGATTGGTTAAGGTCATGAGAATTTTCTCCCTCATCCTCATTAGGTATTTCTTCCTCTTCACCTAATGGAACTTCCTAATCTTCTTTTACTTTCCTTTTCACTTCTTGTTCAATATTTTCTATCCTTACCCTAGCTTCATCCATGATGGTCAAGATACAATCCAACTTGATTTCAGTATTATCTGGGCCTTGTCCAACTTCCTGAATTCCTCCAAGATTCGTCCTTGTTCTCACCATATTTCAAGAAAATTTTATAATTGAAGGTTCATCTATATTAGATCCTATTAATGGTTCACTTAATATATTAACAACTTTTCAAAAGAGCAAACATTCACATACAAGAAATTCTATTTTGCTCACAATTTTTTATATAGAAAATAACTTTTCATTTATTCATATAAGGATTTCAGTTTCCTTTCATTTACATTGAATGACTTTTCAAGTAGTCAAGAGGAGAGTATCCATCAGACTCACTCTCAGATACATAGCTTAACGGGGTATACCCTTTAGACTTTTGTTTATCTCTAATTTGTTATTCTATATCCCAAAAAGTATAGTATCCCTTGGATTTATCTTCTAATACATAATTATGAGGTACGTAACTTTTTGACTCACCACTTGAGGTTATAACAATTATTTCAACCATTAGTAAAACACGAGGATCTCTAAACAACATAGCTGGACTAACGCTACATTCTAAGGGAATATCCCTAGAAAGTGATAGTGAGAGACATGAGGTAGATAGTTAAATTGGATTCATTCCTCATCCTTCTCTTCCCTTGGCTAATTCGTGATAGAGCGTGGCTGATTGTCTTGGTAGCACTTAGCCAGATGACATTGTCATAGTTAGTGTATACACCTAAAAATGGTATGGATAATCTAATTAATTAAATACGATTTATTTGATTAATTAAACTTAAATTCCTCTACTATTGAATAAATAGAAATATTTATTTATATAGTTCACATTTTAATTCTTCTATTTCTTCTATTATTTCATCTTAATTAAATAAACAAGTTCACATACTTTGTTTCATTTAATTATTTTATTTCTTCCATTCTTTAATTTAATAAATAGACTTCTATAGTTTGTTTTATTAAATTTAATATCTTATTTCTTCCTAAATTTGAATAAATCTAAATATTCAAATATATTCAAATTTATACAGCTCATCATATTTTACCTACCAAATTAGATATAAAAACATCTAATTTAATTCAACTAGCATTCACAAGAAAGCTGTGGAGACAAATTGGAAATCAACATGTCAATCTCCTTCCTCTAATTCTTCCTATCCTCTAGCAAGATGTTTTTTTAGGGAGGAACCATTCTCATACTCTTCTCAGGCTTCTTTATCCTTCACCATTTAATCCTCGAGATCAAATCCAGGCCTTTGTTGTGCTACCCCTTTGCAAATGTGTTGTCGTAAATCTATAAATACAACCTTCTGAAGCAGGAGATGGATCCCAACTTTGTGCAAACTTACTCTGCAAGAATAGCAATCAAGCAATCAAGCATCTTAGCGATAGCAATCATAGCATTTTAGAATCAATATCATGGTTGCCTCGTAGATTACTGTAGCTTCCTTTTATCATATCCATGTCCATTTAGATTATAGTAGTTGATCATATCATTCGGGAATCACCATATAGGATTAGATTTATTGCATTTAGCAGCATCTCATTCTCTAGATTGGCATTTTAACAGTCGCAATGCTTACAAAATCTAAGAGCCCAGTGACTTAATAAATCTTTAGAGATAGGGAACAATATGACGCTTTCAGTAGATTCTTGCTTTTAAATTAGTTTAATTGCTGTTAAATCTTTGATATAATGTCTTATTAAGAAGTGTTCTTAGTTATTTACTTATTTACTTATTTCACACTTATAGTTAGTTCCTTCTATAGTTCAAACAAGGGATTCCTTTTCCTTCTTGGCCCTTAGGTAACACTCATTCCTAATTATTAAATTTCTTGTAGTTAACCTGAGTCGTACCATCCTAGCACAAGAATTTACCAAACATCAGTATTCACATAATGTTGGAAGGGAAAACATAGCGAGCACATAGGTTCCAAAGCTGAACTTGGCTCTAATAACACGTGTAACATGCCCCTTGTTCTACATAGTAATTTCCCTATGTTTTACCACAAATAAATTTAATTTACTAGCTAAACACATAGTAATAAAAAAATTTATTTCAAATACAAGATAAAATGCACACATGATAGCAACAAAATATATTTCTCATATAATCAACAATTGGTACAATATTTCCAAATAAATGATTTTATAATCCAAATACAAAATACATTTTCTATCTTTCAAAGAAATAGATACAAGTTACATACATAGCTCATCTAAGCTCCACTGGCACTAGAAATACAATTGATCTAGGAAATCCCCTTTCAAATTTTGGCTTGTCGACTAGGAAGAGAAGCATCACTTTAGCGATTTTTCACCATCCACAGACTAACTGTTGTCCCTCGCACATCTGCCACATATGGTAAGATGGCCCTACCCTTCGACGAAGAGCTTTGGTTTGGAAACCACATAGTACTAGCCTAAACTAAGCTGGTGTTGTGTCCTACATAAATAGAACTTTATCATACGACACATCTATGTTCAACGTGTATGAAAATCTCATACTAGCATGAATGAGTAAGGTAACACAATGATTTGACAGTGTAACTAGTAGTGAATTACACCACTTTGGCCAAAGTATTCATCACCCCTATTTTGGAATGGACGTCACACGCTCAACCACCATTCTAACTCGATTTGTTAAGACCAATTATATTCTATAAATAGATAATTCCCTTCATTGGATAATCTAAACACCAGGAACAACCTATATTCTCTAAGCAATCTATGACTCTTCTACTAGGTTAAACACGTGTTTCCATAACCTACCAATTAAGTCTAGCTATAAGCTATAAATACCTCACTCTATTGAGTACTTTCTACTATATGTATATATCTATGTAACAATCACTCCTTAATTTGGAGTATATACAATCACTTCAAACAATAGAGATTTGCAATTTATAACAACAAATAATTATCTATTCTCAAATGTTAAAAATAGTGTTTCCCTAAAGCTTATTACATTTAAAACAATAAACAAGAAAAATATAATCCATTCAAAATCAAATAAATATGAGTAAGGTTCAACATGCCTGTAAGTATAAAGCTTCAATTGATCTAGCTAGTTTCCAATCTTAGCCTCCTAAAAAAACTTGTTACTTGGCAACAAATCACTTCTACACTTTCCCCAAACTCCCTAAAAAATTATCACAATAAAACTCTTGCAATTCACTCTCAAACTCTCCCACAAAACTCATGAAAAATGGAGCTACTCTTAGAAAAATAATAGCAGAGTGCAAAATATGTGTCCCTTTGAGGTAAAGAATGCCTCTATTTATACACAAAAATCAACTTCCAAAGGCTAGAAACATGGTGGATGGATCAACACTTATCAGTTTGCATGGTTTGACTTAGCTTGGAAAACAAAGGGTGGCAGACTTAAAACATATTACTCAGAAAATTAACACAATAAATCGTTTCTCTTAAAGATAGCAAGAATGCATCTCAAATATGCAAGGTAACAGGTTAAACAGGTTGACTTATTTCATGCCAACATTCTCATGACTTATTCTCCCATTTACTCAAGTTTCTATCATTGTACAAAACTTCTCAAATAAACTTCTATTGAAAGGAAAATATTCATAGTTTGGCACCACATTTACCTCTTTTCGTGCTTTTGTGTTTTGTAGCATTTTGACAAAGTCAAAGCTTTTAAATGTTTGCATTAGCTTTTAACACGTTTTGACCAAGTATCATATAATCCTACACACCTTCCTTCTTACATTGCATTTTATTTGTAAGCATTATTGTAAGAGGAGGGGACCAACCACAACAAGGCTCCAGGTTACAGAGAGCCAAGAGCGGAGGGCTGCCCTAACTTACCTCACTCTAAAGGGATGTTTTGAGACAAGGATCGAGAATGATGAGGACTATAATGTACTTCAATCACCCTACAGATCCTAAACTTAGGTTTGGGCTAGGCAAGCTAGTTTTTGGAGTTAGTACTGTGCCTTAGACAACTCTTTGTCCGAGGATGACAACGCAGTTTTGGGATGACAACATGGCGCGCTGGTGTCTCTCAGGCATGCTGGCGTCTGTATGATCAAAAAATAGTGAACATAATACAAACTACCAAAAAATAAACTAATAGCCTAGCTAGTTAATCTAGACAGTAAAAACATAATGAGAAAGTATAAGAAATAGAGACTAACGTGATAAAGAAAGTAAACAAGAACTAGGGTGATGAAGATAATCTCACAAAAGGGCCCATTCGCTAGCTACCTCCATGCGTACTTTCACCTACACACAAGCAAGAAGGGGAAATTGTTGGGGTTGTATAGGGGCCTACCTCAGTCAAATCCTCGCTTTGGTGTTTCCACCTCCACAAACAACCAAATAGCAATGAGATAAAAATATGCCATAAAGAGGTAAAGAAAGTAGAAGTTGCAATAAACACTACAAAATAGTAAAATGTTACTCAACCAAATCACAAAGGAGAGGAGTGAAACGTTACCACCTCCACCAAAAATATCACTAGCTAATGAAGGAGAATGTAGACTTGGCAAGGTCACCACAACCACAACTATGATAGAGGGAGGCCTCACAAGGCTCCAAGCCCACGCTGCAATGGCTTGCTTCACACTTGCTATGTGGAGTTGATGGAGTGTTGAAGTGCTGCTCGAGAGTGAAGAGAATGTTAGAAGTGCTAAGAGAATGCCAATCTATTGCTTAGAGAATGAAATGAGATGAAGATGGATGAATTTGAAGAAGTGGGAAAAATTTGCCATTTTCGAGGTCGGTTGATCGAAGAGGGACGTTACAATTCAACCCCAATCGAATGTGTAACGCCTCTACCAACTTTAGACGCGAGAATCCATCAGGGATGACAACGCACCACACGAATGTCTACATGTTGCATGTGCGTCCCCGACAAATATTCTCTCACCGACACAACAAACATATGCCAAGTGAAAGGAAGGCAGTTGGGTGATGTGGAATTTTTCCTTCGGATTTGATTTTCTAAGGTGAGGATGTGTAAAAGGGGAATTTACATAGGGGGTGCAAATTCACTCCTATATAATTATAAATCATTATAATTTTTATTAGCATTACACATATGTGTGATATATGGCTGCGCCATTCACTATTGAAATGTATAGTATACTATGGTTACATAGTATGCACATGGTTTACAATAATATCAATGCTTTATTTAAACAACACTTTATCGACCATTAAAATATATTAACAATAACAATAATATAGATATTTATATTTATATATATATATATATGCATATATATTATACACACACACACATATATATATATAACTTAACACATTATATATATGTATATATATATGTATATATATTTATATATGTATATATATATATATATATATGTATATATATATATGTATATATATATATAATGTGTTATGTATATATATATATGTATATTAAATGGATATATGTTAATACATTTGAATATCAAATGAAGTATATATTGATATCATATGAGTTGATATATTATATATATAATGTGTTAAGTTATAGTTGTATATATACATATATAAATATACATACGTATATATATATATATATACATATATGTGTTAAGTTATAGTTATATATACATATATAAATATATATATATGTATATATATATATATCAACTCATATGATATCGATATATACTTCATTCAATATTCAAATGTATTAACATATATCCATTTAATATTCAAACTAATATCACACACATGTATACATATATACAAATATATATATATATGTGTGTGTGTGTGTGTGTGTGTGTGTATGTATGTATGTATATATATATAACATTACCTTTAAACACAAAGCAATAATGTCGATTAACATATATTCATTAAATATATATTCATATATATGCATGTCGTGCTTTATCCATTTGATGTTCCCATGCACATGGGTAACTCGCCCATAGGCATGCGTAGATATTTCTATCTACGTATGCTTATGTATGTGATTACTCATGTGCATGAGTTCATCATGGACATGCATATATGTATGTATTTATACATCATATGTATATGTCCCATTGATTGTACTCATAAGAAGTACTCAAAACACAAAGAAACTGAAACACTTATTTCAAGCATGACTTCACAAACAAACAAAACCTTTCCTAACAATCAATTCAAGGTATCTTACCTTTACCTGAAACTATTTACTTGACTATTCTATCAGTGAGTGTGTGAAAGCTCATTTTTTACTCTCTCAAGGGTTTCCAAACCAAAATCCTTCTCTTGAGTGATACTTCCCCTCCCTTTCAGAGGCGTGAACCTGCACCTGCAATCAACTTGTCACATTTTCAAAGGTAGGACCAATTGATCACAAAACAATCACTTGCAATATATATTCAATAGTTAGAAATAAGACACAAATATAACATCAATTTGAATCAACTATTTATTCATTCCATTTCTAATGATTCATATAAAAAAATACATTCACATTTATTTCCATTGAAGTTACACACACACACATATCCAAGTATTTCATCTAGCTAGGTAAAAGAAACTAAGTAAATATACTACAGGGTATAACATTACAATTATTCTTGTAATAAGTTTGGACATAGAGCTATAGAGTGTAGAAGCAGAATGAATCAAAATGTTCAATCATTTCCCGTTTAGTGTTATACATGCAATAGATTTGGTCATAAAGCTAGTGAATGCAAAAATCAGATGATGAACGGTTCAATAATGGCATGATTTTTCAATCTTTATAATGGCTACTGTTATACATGCATGGATTTGGGAATAAGAGTTTTAAATGCAGATCTAGAATGGCTAGAAGTAGGCTTGTTCAAAAAGGTGTCATATGCCACAATTACAAAAAATTAAGATGCACTGAAGTTCTGTAGATCTAAGAATGTGAAACCCTTTGTTTCACAAAAGAAAAAGAATAGTCCATTAGAGAAGAAAGTGGATCCGGTTGAGATGAAGAAGGAAATAAATAAGATCTGGAAGAAGAAAGATGAGAATGAAGTAAAAAGCGAGTCTGTTCTAGCTCCCCATGCAAATGTTTTCTCCAAAAACTAGATAAAGAGCTTTGGCTCAAGGGGATTTTTAACTCAAAATCCTTGAGCCCCCACCAAAGATGTGGTGTTGATGCCTTCAACACACTAGTACATGTGTAGATTAACATGGTTGATCTATTGATGGTATTTTCATAATGAAATTTCCTGTTGTAGAGATCTGTAGAGTGATTGAAGATGATTGTGTCAACACAGTGAGGGTTTTCCAACTTTTTGACCTAACTTATTCACTAGAATTAATGCATTTTAGGTCTTTGGAAAAGTGTTTATATGTGATTTTGCATATGATTAAGTAATTTGTGAATGGGAATTTGAAGAGTGAAGAGCAAAGCAAAGGCGACTTGATGCATTTGGTGTGTTGTGTAAAATCATAACTGGCGAAGAATTTCAGAGGTATGTACAGTTTCTTGCTATACCCTAGTTCTATGAAGCTACAAAATGTTTACTCTAAAAGTGGTTGATGTATTGGAATGACCAAGACTTAAGTTCAAGAAGCATCCTTTCAAATCCATGGAAACGGATCTAGATGGTGCATTTTTAAAGGTTCCCTTTAGAGTAATACATACAAAAGATGTAAGAATTTACATCCATGTGAAAATGGAAGAATATGACCACCTTAAACTGGGAGGGTTTAGACACAATCATCCAATTGGAGATGATTATGAGCTAAAACCTAAGTACAATGTTCTAGTGGAGAAGAATTTGGAGGTAAGGAATGATTTTCCTAACTTCTACTATGAGGATGAGTGGGTAAGATATGCACTCAAAATAATTCATGACAAGTTCATATGGCTAGATATGGTGCATATGATTACTAAGGATGCTATTAGGGTTGTAATGGGTTTGTGCCCCAATGGATCCATTTCAGCATGAAAAGCAGTGAAAAATGGTGTGGTAATGAAACTCACTAATACAAAATTCAACAAACATGCCCTAACAGTGAAGGATATTGAAGATTTGACAGTGCAATATGCATCCATGATGATTGGCTACAAGATCTATTTCACAAATAGAGAGAACTTTGTTTTAGCCACTGCAATTCATACATCTTACCAAATGGTAAAGAAAGGTGAAGACATAGACTTATGTGAACTCCTGAGAAAACAACTGATGAAGAATTTGTAGAAAATAAAGGGGTCCAAATATCCATTTTAGTATGGATCTCTTATCATTTGTTTGATGTTTCACTTTCTTAGAGAAATGCTCGGAGCAAAGAATGTTGTTTGGTTGGATAATGTACCTATTGCTAGACAAATTAGAGATCATTTAAGAAGGTTTCCAGATTTTGAGTCTTGGAAATAAGCCTTGTGGGGATATTTCAAGTCATTTCAAGACAAGATGCAAAGCAAAGAAAGGATTCTAGAAAGTGCGGTAGATAAATACAAGAAGGAATTACATTCATGGTCAATAGAGATTACTGCTATATGGAAGCAGTGGAACCCAAAATAGTATAGATTTCGAAAATGGGATATGAAATGGTAGAGGATGTAGCCACTAGAATTGTAGACCTTATGTTGATAAAACCTAGAGATCTTGTAGTAGATAGGTTTGGAACCTATGAAGAGAAATCCAATGAAGCGCATAGGTACAACACAACGAAAAGGAGATAAAGAAAATTATTGAAAAGATGAAGGCACGATTGGATGAGATTGTTGGTCCACCAAAGAAATACAAAAGAATACCTACTCCTTCGGAGGCTACTCCAAGCACAAGAAGGTCAATTAGGACCTCAGCCTCCTCTCCCTCAGTTTAGAAGTCCTCCAGAACTATGCCTATTGTGAATCCAAAGAAGAAAGCTACATCTAGTGTCCCTAAGTGACAAGAGGCTCCTAAAAGGAGAAGAAAGGAAAATGCCACAAGGGATAAATATATTAGTTGCAAGGAAGAATAGGATATAGAAGAAAAACCACAACTAATCCAGAAAAAAGATCTCTCAAGCCTCCATGGAAGAGACAACTACAAAAAGAGCAAAGGTTAATGTGACTGATACAGAAAGTGAGGGAAAAGGTAAAGGAAAGAAGAAGAAGACCCCTTTGATAAGGGAGCATAGTCCCTTGAAGCTAGATGCTTTATTTAATGGCATTGCAAACTTTGGTCTCCTAGAAGAGACTAAAAAAATGTATCCAGAAAAGAGTGATGTGAATATGGCTACAATAGAAGATGTTATTATAAAATACATGGTAACATTTGATACTAGCCTTGGAAAAATTGAGAATTAATTTCCTAATGACCTTAAAGGTGTTCTAAGTGCTAGAAGACAAGAAGCTTTTGATGAAGAAGAAAAGATGAGAACTTTTTCCTTAGAGAAGATTGGTTCTTCTCTCATAGATGAAGATAGAGATAAATTGGCTCAAGTGTGTAATAGGGAATTCAGGACAAGCATAGAGTCAACACTCTAATAAGCAGAGAAAAAGAAGACATAGAAAGGATGAAGAGTGAGACACTACAAAAGGTTGTAGATTTGGAAAAGGAACTGAGGATGTCTCTTGATGATGAAGAGGAAATGTAGAATGATGTATCTGTCTCAAAGACTAATGAGCCTAAAAGTGCACAACATGAGCATGTGCCTGTAGAGGAGAATGTGGAAGAAGATATGGTTACAGACAATGCCCCTTGAGTTTCAAAAAGTGTTGGTGAAAAAAAGAATGATGATATGCATGTTGCCTCAGAGAAGGAAGAAGCTTAAAAGAAACAAGGCCTACCCCCTCTAGTTGTGGTGACTAATGCAAAGTAGAAGGAAGAATATAAACACGAAATCTCATAGAAGTTTGAGGCACAAAAGGATGAAAACTTGCCTCCTTCAGATGGTGAAAAGGTTGTTGAGGAAGAGAAGATTGTAGAAAATAGTGGTGAGAAGGAGAAAGATAAGAAGGAAGAAGAACATACAAAAGTTGTTGGTTAATCCTTCAAAGCTTCTGGAGATTCATTAAAAGATTTATTAGATATGAAATTGCAGTTTGAACTAGTGATGTCTGCACAGCTTCTACAAATACCCATGCAGCAAGGGTAGGTGGACATGAGCAAAATCTCTCCCATGCACAAACTACAACTTGGTGATTCCTTTCATGCCTCCACTAGGAAGGAGATATTGCAAACTAACTAGAAGAGCACAAAGGTAATTGAGGAAGTAGTCATAGTGCTACAAGAAGGTATTCCCGGTATAACCATTGATGATTCTTTGACCAATGTTCAAAAGTTAAAATTGTTGCTGGATTCCTTTAAGGATTACTCTACCGGACTAGAAGAGAGATTAGAAAAAGAAATGGCAAAGAAGGTTAATGATAGTAAGTTGATCAAAGTATCTAATAAATGTAGTGTTGAACATGGTAAACTGTAAAAGAATCCAAGAGATGCACATAAATGCTTAGATGAAACAAAATCTTTGTTTCATTTTTTCTTAAAATGGCCTAATTCTACAAGGAGCATTAAGGACCAAATGGACTCAATACAGTCACAAATTGCTCTGCCTCCAGTGCATATGATCCAACCAATGATGTAGATGGTGTAACAAGGATAGCAATAGAGAATCTGCATGAACAATTTTTCCAACTACAAAGAGAAAAGGAAAAGATCATGATGTAGTATTGTCAACTTAGAGATATGGTAAGTGTAAGGCTTACAACCTTGATTAGAGTGCTAGCAAGTGCTGATAAGATGGCACAAAAGAACTTGGTGCCCTATACCCTAGATGAAGGAGAAGATCTCCTTTTTTAGATTGAGAGCTAGTGCAATTTGCTTTCCTTCACCAAAAAATATTGGGAGAAACAAGGTGATCCCACAATACTAGTGGGTTACACTTTTTGGCCAAACTTGACATTGAAATGAACATTTTGAACTAAATCTTCACTTTCTGACACCTATAGTTGTTAAACCATGAGGAATTTGAAGATGATGCAAACTAGTGATTTTTTACATTTTGTCTATAGATTCTAAATATATATATTTTAAAAAATTTGGAATCAAATTGCATTTATTTTTCCATCTCCTTTGATAACTAGTTTTAACAGTAAACAACATTTTTAAAGAGTAATGTTTACTATGTAGCACATAACTTTTTTAATGAAGGATAAAATTCTATTTTTTTTTAATTTAGACTTGTAACTACGATATCTAGGTCCTTCATTTGGTTTCATAGTGTTTTATTGAATATTTTGTTCTTAATTAAGTTTTCAAGTCAAACCAATTATAATTTTTAAACATAGTTTTACTATTTAGCGCATAATTTTTTTTGTATGTATCGATTTTTTTTTTTGAGAATCTACTATTTTTCCACATGTGCAAAACAAAGAGCTTGATTTTTGATGAAAAACCTACATTCACAAGAAATAAAAAATAAATATAATAATCAAATTAAATATATTTAAAATTATACTTTTTGAGAAGCTTATAATAAGGACTACATACTTACAAAACATAAATTTTAAATGAATTCATTTGATCCCCCAAAAGGTAAATAAAAAGTGGTTTTTTATCAACATTTTGATAGGTGTAGAGAAGACTCCATTATAGGTATGGTTTAAAACTAGTAGGGTTTTATCCAAGGGGGTTTGATATAATGGGTTTTTATCAAACCCTCTGCAATCAAAATCCTTTAAATGGAACCTTTCAAGGCTAGAATCATTATATTTTCTAAAAATATGTGATTTCAACAAAAAATAGGATGTCCCAAAAAGTGTAACCCATTATTGTGGAAACACCCCACACCTTGCAAAATTGAAGGTGTCCTAGAAGGGTATTTTACCCTCTTCCAGTTGATTGTGTACATTTTTGTTTGTTTATGCAATTTTTGATTTCTATGTGCATATGTGGAAGTATTAGAGAGTGATGCAGTACATTTTTGGTCAATTATGTTGGACAATATTTTTAGGGGTGCCTCTCTAATGTAAATTATTAGAGAAGTGTTGAGTATAGGAGTAAAGCAGTAAGAGGGAGCTATTCTCATGTATATACATATATATTTACAAAGAGGAAAATAGTTGGAGTAGTTGGTGTAATCTAAGAAGTACAATACTTTGAGCCCTTTTCCCTTGATGCCAAAGGGGGAGAAGTTTGAGTAGTTTAAGATTTTTGATAGTGTGTTTCCATCAATGACAAAGGGGGAGGTCGTTGGAAGTTTGTTTGTCATTGAAGAGATTGTTGGAGACTGAAATTAACACATGAGCATGATGCATAGTGTGAAGAGATTATTGAGTGGGGAGATTGATGAAGGTTGATGAGCATGACATTATATAGTATTGTCATTGATGGCAACCCATGACAGAGATGCAGAAGTGTTGGTCAAGAGAAGACCAAATGTGTTATAGATTTTCCTAAGTCCTAGAGTATAGTTTTTAGTATTCAGTGAACTAGTTTTGTGGTCCACAATGCTCAGCTATGAAGAATCTAGTTATGTAGTTTTGAGGTAGTGATGCATGTTGGAAGAGTCTAAATCTAGAGTTTTATGAATTGATGTCTTCCATAGTCGAAGATAGCATTGATAGAGTATCGAATCTAGAAATAGCAGAGAACCTTACAGTGACAAAGTGTATGTTGGTGTAGTGTAGAAAAATGAATCCCTTTACATTTTCATACCTAATTTAGAATTAATATTAAAATAAACTTAATTATGCCTCAATTTAGTTGTGTAATATGTATTTTGCATATTCACATTATGTTGGAAACTTGCAGCCAATTAAAGATAATTTCCACATAACCCAAAAGAGAAATTTATGCAATTAAGTATTTAGAATCCACATGCAAGAGAATAGACAACATACCCATGAAAATATGACACAAGATATACTCTGGGAAAACCCTCAAGAGGGAAAAAAATCCAGCCTCCAAAAACATCCATCTCTCATGTTTTATTCAACAATAAAGATTACAATACATCTTCATAGTCTCCATGAACACCATTGAAGCAACAAGCCCTCTCCAAGCAATCCATGTGAACAAGCATGCAACCACATATCTTGTGCCATGCTTCAAACCCTCACAAATGCTAACCAGAGCTAACGTGCATAATTGCATCTCTCAATAACTACCTTTGTGGTTGCTTTTATAAGCTTCCACAAAACCACTAAGTCGTATTACACAAAACCATGTGACTAAAACCATGAGATTACAAAACCATGTCCCCTTATTTAATATTGGGTACTTTATTTGTTTATTTTCCCCAATATTAAATAATTACATTTTTACAACTTAACTTATGTCCCAATATTACATGCAACATAAAGTGGCCCCAAGAATAATTACATTAAATATATTAAGCAAGGTGTACAACACACATTTTTCCTAACATTCTCCCACTTGTTGTATACATTGCATAAGGGGAACAGGTAACCTCAAAACATGAATCAAATGAACAATCTATATAGCCACATATACCATCATGGAATCAAAGTTCTCCATGTGCTCCATCAAGATACCTGCAACAAGAATCAAAATGACCACCATCCCAAGCATGAATGCTCTCATCCTCCATCATGCCAAGGCACAAAGATAAGAAGCCATCCAATAGAGAAGCCACACAATCTATCACAATGAAGCATAAGTCCTACTCAATTGATATCCCAAACACATACACTCAATCCAAAGGTATCAATATGCACTAGTAGCTCTCAAGTGAAAACCGCCAAGTAAACCAAGAGTGGGGAATGAGAATGCTCCTCCAAGAAATCCAAATCATCATAACTCATCCAAGAACACTCTCCTCATAGGTCCATGTTGAACTCACGTCCAACCAAGGTGTAGGCTCCTCAGACTTCCTGCTGAAATCTCATCAAGAGTAACCATCTCAACGCATGTCTCTAACCATAAGAGAACTCAAGCCTCACCTATGTCTCCAAGTATCCATGAGTACTTGTAACCAACCATTCCATGCCAAACTCCAAATGCAACATAGCATCATCATGAAGTAATCAAGCAAATGATAGATGTACCCAATACCAAGAGAACCACACAAGATCAATGTCAAAGCTCCAATCATGAATTAGGAACGTAAACATGACAACATGATCTAACACCTCCTCAAAGAGTATCATATGATCCAAAGAACATAACATGAACCTGTATTATGCCAAAACTCTAATTTGGAATCAAGAGTAAATCATGACATAATAACATAACCATCACATAAAAAAAAGGATCACATATTAGGAAAAAACAAAACATGACACCTCAACCATAGACTAAAGAAGTCTTGCATGGCAACCAAAGATGTCAACATATCCAAACCACATGAATATAACCATCCTCTGCCAATGAAACCAAAGATGTCAATGAACCCTCACTGCATAAAAGTAGAAACCAAGAGTCCATCCATGACACCAACAATCACTGCAAAAGACCATCCACTATCAAATGGTGAATTCACATAACTGCCAACAACTCCCACTGAACTGTGATACCGAGTCACACATGGCATCATGACAACCATCCTCCTCATGAAGATCATCTAGGTCTGCACACACTCAACTGCAATATCAATAACATACAAGTGAAACCAAGATCTCCAAGACACTAAGAAACCTATAACCGCCAACAAACCATCATAAACATATCCAATCACTGCAAATCCATCACTGTAAAAAAAATCCCACTGAAAAGTGTAACCAAGCTATCCATGAAATCATGATAAACCACATGCTACAAGTCCCAAAAACAATTGTACAGGTACTATAAGAAACATCCATCCTCTCATCTTTAAGCACACATACCAATGTACAAATGACCAAGAAAAAAGGCCAACTATCAAAGTCTACAACAACAAGGAATCAAACTTGGTGAATAAAGATAATCCACAACCAAGTCATCTCACTGCAAGTAAATGGGTAGCTAATCCACAACCTACATGACTTGTAGATCCAATCACTAAAACATGCAAACTCATCATCACATCAGTAAACTACAAACTGAGATATCTAAGAGAATAACCATATAGACCAAAAGAATCAAACACCAAATCAACCTCTAATTTGATTTGCCAAACATGTCCATATTCAAGTACCATAGTTAAGGAACTGAACACACCACCATAATGCACCTGCATAAACCATCATGACATGCAAAAATCTCTAATGCACAAGAAACATCCATGACACCATGATCACCACCAAATTTACCAACAACTCAACCCAACTATGTCCACATATCTACATAATCATAGTCAATTTCATAGATCTTATACCATGATTGTACCTGGTAATACCATCTCATCTCCTCAACATGACAACAAAACCAACAAACCAAGAGACTAAACCAAGCCCCCATATTTGAACATGCATCAACACTGAAATATCAATGGGAAAAGGTAACCCATGTCCAAGTCATAAATGCAACATGTAAGTATAGACCGCCTACAACATTGCACACCTTGCAGATACAACAATGCAACATACAAATCCAACCATATACTAATAACCATGTCAAAATAGAATATTCTGAGATATACAATTGAGCATTCAATGAATCCAACATCAAATCTCCAAGATTCGATCATCCATAAACTCATAGTATCACCATAGTCAAAGAAACCCATAAACAACTTAGATAAAGAAAATAGCAAATAAACCATGCCAAAATATCTCCAAACCTGATCCACTATGTAGTGCTTTGAACAAGCTTTCCGTCGACTATTCGAAGTCTAAAATTTGATCTGTATGCACTCGATATGCTAACTCGAAGCTCAAAACAAACACTTGACTTCCAGCAAGAAAAAAATATCAAAGCTATAAAATATTAGAAAATAACTATCACCACAACGTAAAGCACTGAGTTAGCTTTCCAACGAGTCCAAGAAGTCAAAAAACTGACATATTGGGCAAAAATTATGCCCCTCAAAAGCAAAAGCACAGTTTGAGTATGAGGCAAAAAAATTTAGCCACCCTTGGTGGCTAGGCGGCAGCCCCATCCCGGCGGTGCCACTCATACTGGTGGCAGATTCCATAATAAATTCAAATCCAATTAAATTTATTTTTACATGAAAAAAATTGCATGGGCCCTTTAAAATAGGCAACATTTTTAATGCATGGCAGAAATTCTAATTTTAAAAACATTTAAAAATGTTTAAAAACTGGTTTAAAGCCCTGAAGAGCGGTGGTATGTAGGGCCCACCTGGCATGTCGCCGACGGTACCTTGCCAGCTGGTACCGCGCCAGTGGCTAACCACCGAACGGTACCTGCCGATAGGGTATTATTGCCCTGTCTGCGGGTACGGCAGCGAGAGAGGCCTACCACCCCAAAGCCATTAAATTTTTTTATTTTATTTTGCATGGCAAATTTTTTAATTTGACGATTTTTTTTATTTTTTATTTTTATCCATACGATTGCAAAAATATGGCATTTTACAAAAAAAATTATATTTTTTTCAGTAACCAAAATAGGGCAAATTATATATCAAAATTCATCTCTCAGCCAACCTGGATCCAACCGTGAGGTTTGTTTTGGGCTAGGAGATCATCTATAAATTTTCCCCCACAAAACCCCCACTTGAATGCAAAACCAAGAAACCCATTTCACCCAAAATTTCTCACACCCCAAATTTGCAAACAACCCATCAAATCAACAAACCCAGAACCCTTAGATTTGTAATAAACAACCTGCAAAACCCTCATATCTTGCCATTCCTTTCATTCTCTTATGCAATGCATAGATTCAAAACTAAACAATATTTTTCTCAACCAAGGGTTATACAACCACAACCAAAGCTCTAATACCACTTGTTGGAAACTTGTAGCCAATTAAAGACAATTTCCACATAACCTAAAAGATAAATCTATGCAATTAAGTATTCAAAATCTACATGTAAGAGAATAAACAACATACCCATGAAAATATGACACAAGATATACCCTAGGAAAACCCTCAAGAGGGAAAAAACCTAGCCTCCAAAAGCATCCATCTCTCATGTATTATTCAATAATAAAGATTACAATACATCTTCAGAGTCTCCATGAACACCATCAAAGCAACAAGCCCTCTCCAAGCAATCCATGTGATCAAGCATGCAACCAAAAATCCTGTGCCATGCTTCAAACCCTCAGAAATGCTAACCATTGCTTTTATAGAAGCAAGCTCCCACAAAACCACTAAGTGGTATTACACAAAACCATGTGACTAAAACCATGAGATTACAAAACCATATCCCCTTATTTTTAATATTGGGTACTTTATTTATTTATTTTCCCCAATATTAAATAATTACATTTTTCAAACTTAACTTATGTCCCAATGTTACATGCAACATAAAGTGGCCCCAAGAATAATTGCATTAAATATATTATACAAGGTGTACAACACACCTTTTCCCTAACACATTAAGTTTAGGGCCCTATTACTTAAAATGGACTTAATTATGCCTTAATGTGGTGTTGTAGAGTATACCTCTTTACAATTTCACACTTATTTAGGGCTCCCTTAATTAATTGATCTTAATTTACCTTAATTGGCCCCTTTAATTCAAATCCAAGCCTAATTTATTGCATTTTTCGAAGAGGAAACTCGACATTCATCAATACCTAAACATAACACTTCTCATTGAGCAATGTGTGTCCTAGGTGAGTGACCTAGGACCCATTCGCCAATGGGCGAATGTGTCCTCACTTAGACCTAGGACCTAAATTTAAATTATGTTTTTGATAGTATTTTAACATATTCAAATCCATATTCACATGTTGGCTGTGTTATTTGAATTTCAGGAAATTAATATTACATACCTATAAATACAAGGTTATTTCACTATGTTTCACCTAGCAATTCAATCTAAGAAATTTTTATGAGATCAAGAGCATTTCAAGGCATTCAAGAGTGGATTTAGTGAATATTTATTACAATAATGAAGATCCAATTATCATATCAAAGTCTTCTTGCATCATGCATGTTATTGGAGCTAATATGGTGATGTAGGGTTCATAATTCATTCAAGCATTCAATGAATTTTTCAA
Source organism: Sequoia sempervirens (assembly GCA_007258455.2). Lineage (NCBI taxonomy): Eukaryota > Viridiplantae > Streptophyta > Pinopsida > Cupressales > Cupressaceae > Sequoia > Sequoia sempervirens. Next base: position 194,473,669 of record VDFB02358134.1, on the reverse strand, counting down.
ATAAAGTTTCAAGATCAAGATCCACATCCATTGAAGCCATTTCATGCAAGTTGCAGATCTACATTCCAAGGTTCATCCAAGGGTTTGGTGAGTTGTGACATAGAGTTGTTCATTCATCATTCCTTTCATGCTATTTTGTTTCATTTCAAGGTTTGATTACCAAAATGGGGTTTCACCAAAGAAAACCCCCATTCACCAAAACAAAACATTTTTCCCTCTTGATTTGTGTTTACAGATTTAGGAGGAAGAAATCTTGAAGATCTCTTGAAGAGAAAAGTTGAAGAAGTTATCAAAGTTGCAATAGTTGTCATAACAGTTTTCATCTCGTGGAAACTCAATTACAAATTTTTTTTCCAGCTCTTCAAATGTGAAACTTGGGAAAATTGAGAGATTCAGATCTATTGTAGAGGCTCCTGAAAGTTGCAAACAAACCCTAACTCATGACTCATTCGCCCTTGGGCAAATGAGTCTCAGGTTAGCTTTAGTAGAGCACTTTTGGTGACTGGTACACATCATCTTACCTCTCTCTAATCTTTGATCTGATTTTGGGTTCCATCAATATCGAGCTTAATCTATTAGATCCAAGTTGTAGATTTCATTTTGGAGTTAGTTTACTATTTTTAATCTTTCTCCCCAAAGTGTTGTTTAATTAGGACCCCCATCCTTGCAAAAAAAGGAAATCAATAGATTCACACTTTGACTTGATTCACCTAAGGGTTGTAAGTCATTTCACTGCGTGGATCTCATTTCCTAATGAATTGATGAAAAATAGGTCCCTAAGTAGTTCATCAATCCCCTTTTGGTGAACTCACCCATTTTCAACATTTCAGTTGGAATGCTCTGCATTTAATTGTGGATGAATATTTTGTTGTGTGGACCTAAGGTAGTGTTTGTGGATGTCATTAGTGTGTATGCTCCAAGTGGCAAATGTTTTGGTGGTCTATGTGTCAAGTTGTGAGTGAACAGTCAGTTCATTCTAATATTACTTCACCAGTTTTGCTATCTGATGTCGACCTGAGTATTTTAGGGTTATACAAACTTGAGTTGTGTAAGGAGCAGATTAATGCAATAAACTATAGGTCATGCCGAACTATTTTAATGTGTTACATGTTTTAGTTCTTTTGGGAAGGTATGTATGTTGATGTTTTGGGCTAATAGGTTATGTAATGCATGATACATCTAATTAGGCTAATATAATTGATGTTTTGAGTTATTGAGGTATATATATACAAGGTTGATTCAGTATGTGAAGGTTGTAGATAGAGTGTATAATGTGTGTGTGTGTGTGAGAGAGAGAGAGATCTAGTGTAGAGAAGTGTGAAGTATAAAGTGTGTTAAGTTAGTTTTCTAAGCCTAATTGGAACTGTCCTCAACATGTTGTAGATGCGTTGTAATTATTTCAATCTTTGGCAGTGAGCCACCCTCTTTTCTATTCTGGTAGTGAGCCATTTCTTCTATTCTCTAGACAGTGAGTCCACCTAGTATCTTGTAACCAATTATAATATATCATGAGCTAATCCTCACTATGGTTTTTCCATTTTTGGTTTTCCATGTAAAAATATAGTGTTCTTGTGTCTATTGATGTGATACATGCTTTTAATGTTTCTTTCATTACTACACATTGAAAGAGTCCTCACTTAGACCTAGGACCTAAATTTAATTATGTTTTTGGCAATATTTTAACATATTAAAATCCATATTCTTATGTCAGCTTGTGTTATTTGGATTTTGGGAAATTAATGTTACATATCTATAAATATAAGGTCATTTTCACACTGTCTCACCTAGAATTTTCAAGAAAACATTCCTATAGAGAGTTTATGAGATCAAGAGTATTTCAAGATCATTTCAAGGAATTCAAGAGAATATTTATTGAATAATTATCACAACAATCAAGATCCAATTGTCATATAAAAGTCTTCATGCATCATACATGTTATTAGAGCTAATATGTTGATGTAGAGTTCATGATCCATTCGAGCATTCAAGGCATTGTTTCAAATCAAGTTTCAAGATCAAGATCCACATTCATTGAAGCCATTTCATGCTAGTTATAGATCTACATTCCAAGGTTCATCTAAGGGTTTGGTGAGTTGTGACATTGCTTTGTTCATTCATCATTCCTTCATGTTTCATTGTTTCATTACAAGGTTTAATTACCAAAATGGGGTTTGACCAAGGCAAACCCCCATTCACCATAAACAAAAAATTTTACCCTCTTGATTTGTGTTTGAAAATTTAGGTGGAAGATATCTTGGAGATCTCTCAAAGAGAGAAATTGAAGAATTTGTCAAAGTTGCAAAAGTTGTCATCTCACAAAAACTCAATTATAGAATTTATTTCTAGCACTCCAAACATAAAACTTGGGAAAACTAAGAGATTTAGATCTATTGCAGAGGATCCCAAAAGCTACAAAAAAACCCTAAACGAAGACCCATTCACCCCTAGGCAAATGAGTCCTAGGTCAGCTTCAGAAAAGCACTTTTGGTGACTGGTACACATCATCTTTCCTCTCTCAAATCTGTAATTTGATTTTTGGTTCCATTAGTATTGAGCTTAATCTTTAAGATCCAAGTTAGTTTACTATTTTTAATCTTTCTCCCCAAAGTGTTGTTTAATCAGGACCTCCATCCTTGCAAAAAAGGGAAATTAGTAGATTCACTCTTTGACTTGACTCACCTCAAGGTTTTAAGTCATTTCATTGGGTGGATCTCATTTCCTAATGAATTGAAGAAGAATAGGTCCATTACCCCCCATTGCTCATCAATCTGTTTTGGTGACCTATTTCTCTTCTTTTCATTTTGGTGAACCTAAGTTTGATCATTGCAATTTTTTGATTTTGGATTCCACTTTCACCCTAGATCTAGATTTTTCATTCATTTGCATTGCATTGCATTGATTTGAGTCTCATTTAGGGGTTTTCATCTTGCATTAACTTTTCATTTCATTTCGAGGTTTTAGGATTGCATCTTTGCATTCTTTAAATCTAAAAAATACAAAAAAAATCAGTCATTTTGTAAATCATTTATATATGAAAATTGAAATAAAATTGCACATCAAATTAGGTCTCCTAGTTTGTCATTTTGTCATATTTTGTATTTGCATTCAACCTTAATTTCATAGAAAATTCAAACTATAACTTACTGTTTTAAATCAAAATCTGGAAGCCACTAGAATCAACTCAAAAATCTATAAAAACATTTTTAAAAGCCCTAACCTAGGACACATTCGCCTTTGGGTGAATGAGTTCCTGATCAGGGTCATTTCCTCATTTTCTGAGCATTAAAACATCTGTTTTTAATTCTATTTTGTTGTTTTCAGTTTTCAGTTTCAGTTTACAGATTTTTTGTTAAGTGAAATTGATCATATTTAGCTTCATTTGATAAAGTTAGTGCATTATGAGATTTCAAAATTGCATTTACAAGACATAATTTTTTAGGTTTTTACATGCTGTAATAAAAAAATTACCTTGTTTGAAATCTAAAAATTGCATTTACACATTACATTCTAGGTAATTGCATTGCATTTCACCCTCTTTCCATTTTGGGTTTACATTAAGTTTGTGAAACTTGTATGAGCTTTACAACTTGGTGTCCTATTAGCAATAGTGTTGTGAGATGTAGTTTGAGACTCATGTCATCCTGTGATACACCATTCACTATGGATATTGGGTTCTCCAACTCTTTCACTGATAGTGTTGATAATCAACCCTCTATGAATCATAGTCTTCATACCTCATTTCCAATCACTTCCCTACCTACAAACAATTTGCATGATGTTGCTAATGTACCGCAAGAAAACATAAGAAGGATGGATGAATAAATAGAAAAATTACAAAACTTTGTGAATTTTGAAAATATTGATAGTAGTGCCATTCCTACTTTAGATAATGTGAGGAAAATACTTGAAACTGAACATGGAATAGAGATCGTGTGAAGTCTAGCTCATATCATTGATAAGAACATCCCTACCATGACTAGTTGTGCTTAAAATTTGGGGCATACTCAAAGTCAAGGTGGAAATTCAATTCCTCCTTCCACAACCCTTACCTCTATTCCTACATAAACTAGTACTCATGTTACCACAACCATTCAACCTACTAGCAATGTCAACACTTCCTTAGGTATTTCCACTGGGAATCCCTCTACCTTTGTGCATTCAAATCTCATATCTCCTCAACCATCCCCCTCACAAATCTACAATTCACTTGCTTGTCACAAACATACACCACTCCACCTTATTCACCTCCATCTCACAATACCAACAATGATACAATTCTTAACACACTTTTGCAAAACATGTCATCCCTTCAACAACAAATCACCACCTTAAACCAAAAAAACTATGGCCAACCTTCACAATACATCAAAACCAATCCCTTATCCTTAGAGATTTTGAGAAAACAAATGCAACAAGGTATAGAGGTTCCTAGGTTTGAGAAATATGGTGGGAAATGAGATCTATTAGTCATGTTTTTGCTTACACAACCTTATGTAGTGACTTCATTTTTGAAGATAAACTCTTGGCTAAGCTATTCCTTGGATCCTTGAAAGATGCTACTTTAGAGTGGTTTTTCTCCTTGCTGAATAATTCAATTGGTTTATTCAATGAACTTATTGATGCCTTTTACAACCACTTCCAAATTCACATGGGTCCCAAAATGACCCGAGCTGATTTGATGACATGTAAACAAAAGGATGATAAAAAATTCATTGATTTCATAGCATCATATCAAATGCTTTATTCACAAATAAACACTAAGATTCCTGATGTTGACCTTCAAAGAATGTTTATTTCTAATTTGCAAGACAAAATTCAAAAAAAGCTTGAGATGATGAGATTTCCTTCCTTCACATAGTTGTGTACAACCCTTTGTAATTACCAAAATTCAGTTAGTAGTCATGAAGTGAAAACTCCCTCTAACTATTCTGAAAATTCTAAATCTACAACTCAAACCAACTACCAACATTTCAAGAAACAAAATAAGGGCTTCCTTCAACTTAGTCCCCTTCAATCCAATCAAAATGTTAACACCCAAGTAGCTGCTATAAAGACAACAAAACCATATGCCTTTGTGGATATAAATAGATAATTTACACCCCTACCTGATACACTTCATAATACCATGTTGCAACTCTTAGAGAAGAATTTTATTTCCTTACCTCCTAGTAGAGCTCTTGATCTTACTAATCCTTTACCTTCAAACTATAGAGCAAATGACATTTTCCATTTCCATCGACAAAATGGACATGATATGAAACATTGCAAGCATCTTAAACATCTTGTGCAAGACCTCATTTACTTTAATCATATCCTAATTGGAGGTGTTAATGATCAAGGTAATAAGTCTATGGCTCCTCCTAATCAAAATTTGCAAATATTCCAATCCTATGCCTAATCATAATATCTCCTTTGTCAAAGCTAGCAAAACAAAAAATGATGTGATGAATGTTGACACAGTTGATGGAAACATGAAAGATAATGAGAACAACCTTGTGAATGGTGTGATTGCATTTATTAACGCTAAACCTCATAAGGGCCTAACTAATACGCTGCTTGATATTGCTTTCTCACAATAATATATACTTAAACATGCACCCGATGGTCCTCTTTACATAGTTGGAAGAATCAATTACAGGCATACTAATGGGATATTAATTGATTCCATTTGTGTAGAGAATGTGATAATGAAATAATTTCTATTTGTGGATGAGCTTTACCAAGATACATATGAAAAATTGAAAGAATGGATCAAAACACATAATGGTTTTTCTTTCCCTACAATTAGCTCGATAAATCTTCCTCTAAAGGTTGGATTGAAATAATTAATTGTCTCATTCACCATCATCCCATCGTCAAAACAATTTTGTGTGAAGTTAGGCTATCCATGGCTTCGCTCCATGAATGTCATCTCGTCGATTGTGCACAAATTTTTAAAGTTTCCATTTGGCAATGAGATCTTTATAGTGCATCATAGTGGCTTAATCTTGTATCTTCCCATGGGAACTTATCATTGGATTTATTTTGGCCTAATCCTATTGAACCTATTAGACCTCGTGAAGACATTTTTTCCAAATCCTATCAAAATTTTAAGGCAAACCACATAGCAAAATTATCCCTTAGTGATATGCCTCAACCTATGATTGAGCCTCCTATCCTTGATGAGACCACGTTTAACCAAAATCCCTTCCAAGTAACCAAGACTATCCTATGACAAATCCTTTACCTATTTCCTATAAGAGACCATGAGATAACCAAACAAATCTTGTTGTGCCTCCTAAAGTCAAAAAAGTTTACAAAAGTGGTTGAACCTTCCATAGTTCATTTCATTCCTCCCTTAAGGGAAGAAAATAAACCTATGGTTGATAAACCCACTCCTACACAAACACAACTTGAAAATTGAATGAAAAGAAACTGTAATGCTAGAGAGCATAGGCATAAACGTCATGCTATTGCTCATTTATTACAAGCAAAAGAAGAAAAGAATAACATAGAAAATCAAAATCCAAACTTGTCTCCAACAAGGCATGATGCCTCTCCACCCTCACCACATCATAAACAACAAAAAACTTTTATGGATATTGTCATTTAACCTCCTATTGTGATTAACTTGGATGATGATAATGAAATTGCAAAGATTGATGAACAAGTGCATAGTGAGTTGAATTCAATGTTTTCATCTTCTACGAGCTTAAATGATTATCCTCCTAATAAGAGTGTTGAACTTGGTGCTTGTTCTAGTTTGACACTTGATGTTGTCCCTTTGGCTAGTTGTCTTCCTTCCGTATATACTAAACAATATTGGGATGCAAACAACCTGCTATAGGTTGACTCACATGTGCTTTACTAGTCTTATATTTGTTTTATTTTTCATGTTCTTTGTGTGATTGCATGTGTGTAATGTGATCCACCGTATTGTTATGTTTGACGTATCTCTCTCTTTATGTGCATTCCTCTATTTGTATCTACATTCTTCTCTATGTCATAAATATTTATCTTTTTATGTGTCTTGTGTTTTCATTTTGGGGATGATGTAAGGCATCGATACACTTAGGTCTCTTCCATGTTCACCCAAAAGCTTTTTCTTTGTTTTCACTCTCTAAGTGTCATTCTTCTTGTTTTGCGAGTATTTGGGCAATGATGACATTTTCGAGCTTGTTAACAACATTGTAGGAAAGATATACTAACCCTGAATATGTAGATCCCTGATGTGTTTTCATTTTGGGGGCAACCCCTTCCTCTTTTTCATGATGTTGTTTCATTCAAGAACATATGACTTGGCATAGGACTTTCCAAATAAGCTCTCATGTCTTCTTCATTGACTACTTTAAAGAAAATTTCTCACAACAATGGTGTTAGCAATTGCTTTAAAGTGGGGGCATACATCGACACTCATGTTTCATTATGTGATTTTCTTTCTTCTTGTGACACGTCCTTTTCTTGATGGTGTCATTGGGTTTGATGTCCTGTGAGAGCATGATATTTCTTATCGTATGATTTTCCTCTTAGTGGTGATGCTACACATTGCATTCCCTAAGTTAGGCATGATGTTCCCTAAGAGGAGACCTTACATGAACTAATCAAGGTCCCTTTGAACATGTTGATTTTCATTTTTGTTCATAAGTGTTTAGCATAATACAACTTGTTAACCTTGTGAAGCTCAAACCCCTCCCTTCAAGGCCACCAAGCATAACACACCTTACTTTCTAGTAGAGATTTCCCCTTGTTCATAGTGTGCTTAGCATAACACTTGTTAGGCCTTATGAAGCATGAAGCCTTAGTGTGTAGCACCCTATCAGAGTTGTCAGTGGGATAGCTTTGGTATGGTTAGTATAGTGAGAGCCTATAGACCTGACATGAATTTCTCACTAAGCCACTTTCTTGGGGGCTCACCTAGTGGATAGCTTGAGGTTCCATTAGCCCCGAGTGAGCGTGCACGTTGTTTGCATAGTGGAAATCAAGTTCTGCTTGTGAATATTCTTGGACAAATAGCTTAGATGTGTTCCACATCATGTTGGATAGTCGAGGCTTGATCCACCTTCCTTTTCTTTTAGGTCTTTGATGTTGTATGATTGAGTATCTTTTTCATTGTTGCATACATATGTGCCTTGAATGTCTACTTTAGTGTGAGTTTGACAAGGGGTCATCCTCTCACTAAGTGGGGGCTAAATGCAGTGTAGGAAAAAGTATCCCTTTTTCACACTTAATTTGGGAATTAATATTAAATTGAGCCTAATTATGCCTTAATTTAGTGTTGTAATATGTATTTTACATATTCACATTGAGTTTAGTGCCATATTAATTAAAATGGACTTAATTGTGCCTTATTTGAGTGTTGTAGTGTACCTCTTTACACTTTCACACTTATTTAGGGATACCTTAATTAATTGAGGTTAATTTTCCTTAATTGGCCCCTTTAATTCAAATCCAAGCCTAATTAATTGCAATTTTTGAAGAGAAGAACCCGACATTCATTGATGCCATAACATAACACTTCGCATTGAGAAATGTGTGTCCTAGGTGAGTGACCTAGGACACATTGACCCATGGGCGAATGGGTCCTCACTTAGACCAAGGACCTAAATTTAAATTATGTTTTTAGTGGTATTTTAACATATTCAAATCCATATTCAAATGTCAGCTTGTGTTATTTGAATTTCGGGAAATTAATTACATATCTATAAATATAAGGTCATTTTCACTGTCTCACCTAGAATTTTCAAAAGAGCATTCCTATAGTGATTTTATGAGATCAAGAGTATTTCAAGAGCATTTCAATGAATTCAAGAGAAAATTCATTGAAGAATTATTGCAAAAATCAAGATCTAATTGTCATATCAAAGTCTTCTTGCATCATGCATGTTATTGGAGCTAATATGTTTATGTAGTGTTCATGATCCATTCAAGCATTCAAGGCATTGTTTCAAATCAAGTTTCAAGATCAAGATCCACATCCATTGAAGCCATTTCATGCTAGTTTCAGATCTACATTCCAAAGTTCATCTAAGGTGAGTTGTGACATTACTTTGTTCATTCATCATTCCTTCATGTTTCATTGTTTCATTGTTTCATTGTTTCATTGTTTCATTGTTTCATTGTTTCATTACAAGGTTTAATTACCAAAATGGGGTTTTCCCCATTCACCATAAACAAAACATTTTTCCCTCTTGATTTATGTTTGCAGATTTAGGTAGTTACAAAAGTTGTCATCTCACGAAAACTCAATTATAGAATTTATTTTTTGAACTTTGAACCTGAAACCTAGGAAAACTAAGAGATTTAGATCTATTATGAGGCTTAGAAAAGATACAGAAAAAACCTAAACCAAGACCCATTCGCCCCTCGGTGAATGAGTCCCAGGTCAACTTTAGAAAGACACTTCTGGTGATTGGTACACATCATCTTTCCTCTCTCAAATCTACAATTTGATTTCTGGTTTCATCAGTATTGAGCTTAATCTTCAAGATCCAAGTTGTAGATTACATTTTGGAGTTAGTTTTCTATTTTTAATCTTTCTCCCCAAAGTGTTGTTTAATCAGGACCCCCGTCCTTGCAAAAAAGGGAAATCAGTAGATTCACACTTTGACTTGACTCACCTCAAGGTTGTAAGTCATTTCATTAGATGGATCTCATTTATTAATGAATTGAAGAAGAATAGGTCCATCACCCCCCATATTTCATCAATCTGTTTTGGTGACCTATTTCTCTTCTTTTCAAGTTTGTTAATGGTATTTGTCCAAAGTTTATTCACAACTACCTATTAGCCAAGTTTTTACACTTTTAGTTCAATATTGACCTAGAAGTTATTGTCTCTAATCTAGTGCAATATAAATGAGGTAACATACAATGAGTTAATGACTATATTTTTTATTTTAATCCTTGATGGTAAAAATGCATTATCAATCATTAATGAGATCTTGATGTATCTTAATTAATGACTTGTTGTCACAAATTTAAAATGAAGCAAATATTTAATTTGTATACCAACTTATCTTATGTGTGTTTTATCCTTCATGACTATGAAATTGGGCTCCTTGATGCCAATATTTAAAGGTATAGTTATTAATTTCAATCTTAATCTTTGTCAACTACATACCCTTTTAAATTACAATCTGAATATCTATTCCAAAAGGCTAATTGATTCCCTTATTTCTCTAAAATTCAATATAAACCATATTGATATCCCAAAAATCTAGTGTGAAGAGAAATTTGCAAGTAGAATAAATCATTTCCCCATAACCCCAAGAGATAAATATACAAACAAGTATTCATAATCCACAATACAAAAGAAAAGGAAAACATACCATCAAGATCGTATAAAATGTACCCTAGGAAAACTATCACAAGGGAAAAAATTAGCCTCCAAAAGTATCTATATTGAATGTATTATTGTAGACACTTAAAAATGTCTTGAATGATAATACACACTTGAATCTAATATACTAACATAATATTGTCCTAAAATCCATCCTCTTTTCGCTTATTTGATTAAATTAACCTAGTTAAATAATCAAAGGCCTCATGTTCATCTATTAATATAATTAACCTAATTAGGTTAATTCACTGTCCATAATATTCACCTTTCATCATGTCTAATTGAATAATGCAAATTATTTAATTTTCCTTCTTATGCCTTCTTATATCTTCTTATTTAATTAAATAAATCCTAGTTATCCTAGTTATTTAATTAAATATCTTTGTGTTTTAGCATGTTAGTTTTAATGGCTTCTTCGCTTTGTTGATATTGAATATCTTATTGGGATCATGACTTAGGTAATTAAATAGGCTTTAAATTTGTTTGGATCTAGCATGTTTAGTTAACACTATAATTATGGTCACAATTATCCCATGAACAAATATTACTATACACTTGCAAAGTTTCCATGAATACCTTTGAATCATCAAGATCTCTATATACACTCCATGTGAACAAGCAAAGGAGAATCATGTAACCACATATCTCAATCTATACTCCCTCTCCCCACATATGCAACCTAAAAGATATTTTCAAATAACCTTATCCAACAAGCCAAAGGTTATGATAACCAACCTCAAAAGCTACTCATTTTCTTTCTTTCATGGAAATATTTTTTCACAAAACCACCAAGTGGTGTTACATTAACCATGTTACTAATACCATGAGCTTACAAAACCATTTCCCCCTTATGTTTTTTGATACTAAGTTTTTCCAATATTAAATACTCTCCTAATGTGAAAACCCACATTAAATATTTATCCCAATGTTACACACAACATAGAAAATGGCCCCAAGCATGTCTAACCCATGTGATTCATTCATCCCTAGATTTCCCAAGTGCATCTCAAATAATATTATTTTTTACATTGTAACATTATGCAAGGTGAGCAACATATATTTCCCTAACATTCTTTCACTTGTTGTATACATTGCATAAGAGGTAAGAAGTAAACTCAAACATTAAGGGAATAATTTGTATAGCCAAAATTTACCATCAAGACATCCAATTATTCCATTTTCTCCATCAAGACACTTGCAATAACAACCAAGGTGACCACCATCTCAAACATGAATCCTCTCATACTCCATCATGACAGTGCACAAAATATAAGATCCCATCCAAAGATATGCCACACTAATTGTCACATAAAAGCATAAATCCTGCATCAAACTAATATCCAAACACAAACACAAAATCTAATGGTAACAAATATAGCTCAGTAGCTATTAATAAATAATCACCATTGTTGGAATAGTAACCACAACTAGTTGCTACACACATTCAACTAACCATACTTAAAAAACCAAGGTACACACAACATAATAGGTAAACTTCATTCTATCGATGTATCCAACCCAATCCACAATCACAAGTCTAGTATCTTAGAACTCCCATTGCATAGGTAATGTCAAATATGAAAATGATAAAAGCATACAAATATCCACCAATAGTACTCACATAAAATGTGTAACCAATTTCATCAACATCATGTAGTACTAGGGACATAGACTAAGATATACAAAACCTATAAATAAAATTATTACAACACAACCTCACCACTAGTCTTCATAGCTCTCCTAAATTCTTCACACTTGTAAACAAATATTTTGGCACCTAAGGGCTTTCTTGCACTTCTAGGGTTTTTCACCTAAAAGGAGAAAGATGGGCCAAAATGCAATGTAAACACTCAATATTAATGTAATGGATGGATGCAATATGCCTAAATATGATATCTAAATGCAAAAAACTAAAGAGAAAAGATGATTATTAATGCAAAACCTAAGAAATGCAAATTGTTTGAAAACACATTGTGATATGCAGAAAGATAAAATGAATGCAATAAAGAACAAAATAAATATGATAAACTGAAATTGTGCACCTGGAAACTGATGAAGAGTAGAATGGAGATTGCAGAGACCTATGAAATTCTAGAAAACTTGATTTTTGAGCCAACTGGGAAACTTACGCCAAGCTAGGCGACTTAGTCCCAAATCAGGGAAACTGTCCAGAAAGCTATTTCTACCAAATGGATGTCTGAAACTATTAAAAATTCTAAAAAATCGGTGCAGCGGGATTAAGTTGCTATTGTTGGCAACTTAGTCCACTTAGGATTTTTTGCAAATCCAAAAGTGGAAACGGAAGTCCACAGTCTGCACTCTGTTTTCTGACGGGAATCCAGATATGAATCTATAAAAATACCTGTAAAACAAAGTATAAATTGATTTCTAATGGGCGGTTTTCCTTGGTCAAACCCCTAGTTGGTATTTAAACCTTGAAAGAGGTAAAATCTGCATAAAACCCTAACCCTAAGTGTGTCTAAGACTAGGAAGTCTAAAAATAAGATGCAACCCTATTCTAATGTGCAAGAATAAGATGCATAAATGGATTTAGAACAATGAAACTCACTCTAAAAGATAGTAAATCACATTAAAAATGAATATAAATGACATGCAAACCTTCCTTAGGCTAAAGATAGAGAGAAAACGGAAGATGGAATCATTTTGAAAACAAGTTTTTAGGCTTGATTTGATGGCTAGTTGCATCTCCTCAACCTAGATTTCTCCATGATTCACCATAGGCATCCATGATCAACCCTTTGCAATGTAAGATCTTGAACAAAAAGTGAGCTTGAATACTTGCAAAAACCCTAGCTTGCTGCCCTAAAGCTTCAACTTCGTTGTAGAAAGACTAATGAAACTTCTTGTGAAAGATATTTGATTCTTGATTCTTGATTTTGTTTGATGAAAATGACTTAATGTTTTGCAAAATGACCTAAGAAAATGTATTTATAGGAATTAACACCAAATTATTCATTATTTTAACTTTTAAGGTTGACATCCCTCAAGAATTTGAATTAGGTCGGTGATTTTCCTGCTCAAAAGTGAAAAATACCTCAAAAGGGACTAAGTCACCACCCTTTGCGACTTAGTCCCACTAGGGGTTTTTAAGGTGGGTTTCGTGAAATTTGAGTGGTTTGAATGTAGCTTGTTGGGAATTGTATAATTTGTGAGTGGAATAGGCCTTAAAGTCCAAAATCATGAGCATTACGGGCCTATAAATGCAGTTTTTAAGGGGTGATTGATGTAAGGGTATCTAAAATAGGACCTAATTAGGCCATAGATTGTACTTTCTACAAAGGAGTACAATTTTTCGTGTCCACAGTTAGCCCCCACTCTAGGGATCATATGACTGAGCTATGTGCATATGTAAGCTAAAGGACTCTAAATAGTGCACTTTAATTCATAAAAGGATACTCATTCAAAAGATGGGAGAATGGAGCCCCCAATGTAGTTATCTGCAAAACCACAACATTAGGAACCACATCCTAAGAGACGAATTCATTAGTTGTCCAAAAATCCTTTTGCCTAACTTCTAGAAATCAAATTCGAGGGTAGATGTATCCCCCCCTTGATTCCACTTGCTTTATGGAGGTGAAATCAAGGTAGCAATCTAGCCTCATCGAATAAGGAACATCATACCGTAGGACATTTCCAAGTACCATGTCACATAATGATAGACAATTTTTGATGTTGGGTGTAGAATCATGATTCCAATGCATCAAACGACATTGAAAATGGAGTTCCCTAACATTCCCTAGCTCTCATTATGGTGTTTTGAATAAAAAGTACTTTATTAATTATGAAAAGAGGAAAAACCGTAATTTGATGCATAAAATTAAAAAGAATGAAAAGAGTTAAAAAAGGTGAAAGTGAATTATTTTGTCACTCACTATTTCATTTTACCTTCTTGCAATGCGAGAGTGACGAGTGAGATGGAAAAAAATGCTGAGCAGACGAGATTACAGGCCTGTGCGATTAGACGTTCTTTGGGACCAGTTGGCACACAAAGAGCGTCATCATGAGGTGAGTCGATTCTGCTAGCTGTGCTATGTGTTTATGCAATTATTGAATGAGTTTTATGCGTATCTAAGTTAATTTAGGATCTTGGAAAATAAATTTCGCAAAGTGTCCCATTTGTTTGCAAAGTGTCCCTTTTGTTTGCAAAGTGTCCCTTTTGTTCGCAAAGTGTCCCGTTTTTTTGCAAAGTGTCTCGTTTCTTTGTGAAGTGTCCCAAAAGGGTTCTAAAGTGTCTAGGGACTTTAGGAAAGCAAACTAGATGGACTTTAGTACACTTGCATAGTGAATAATGTAAAAATTATATGATTTTTAGAGCATATTTTTGTGATTTTGATAGGTACCCACCCGATCGCGGCAACAACTAGGGGGTAGACAGTTGAGCTTCTTGAGAGATCTAGCCCCAGTGCTTTCAGCAGAGGAGACAGAGCACCTTCAGGCCATAGGCATCTAGTGGGCGTACCTCATGCCTCCCATGAGGTACCACGATGTGATGTTGATGGCTCTCTGCGAGCACTGGGATGTAGATACATGCACATTCCACTTACCTACAGAAGAGATGACGATCACCCTAGAAGACGTACATTGTATTCTCCATGTGCTGATTTAGGGAGAGCAGGTACATTTTGGGAGAGACCGGACCTTCCACAAGCAGAAGGAAGATATACAGTACTGTCTAGGTGGTCCAGTACATGATTATTGGGTGAGAGGGTGGATAGACCTGGCCATGCTACTATATTCGAGAGTGCCAGTGGTTAGGTGGATTATGATGCATATTGTAGCACTAGTTATCATCCCTAATGGGTAGACAACACACCTCAAGGGAGGACTAGTCCATCTTATTTGAGGGATGACAGAGCATCGTACAGTGTATGCTTGGGGTCGGTGTATCCTGGCACATCTGTATTATGATCTTGGGCGATTTATATTCTGGGAGGTAGATAGTATGGTGCATTGCACGCTTCTACAGGTGTGGTTCTTGGAGCATATTACATGTACTAGACTAGTCGACTTCCCATGTTCAACAATAATAGGGTATCCTTGGGCTTTTGGCTATCCTCTACGACGATTATGGTAGTATGGTGATCTGCACTTTTGGAGAGTATGATTTGACCGATTGGAGGAGAATGAGATCCTTTGGAGGCTTTATTAGCTGATGCTACAGTGGCTAGATCATACTAGACATTTGAGGAGACTGTAGTTAGATAGATTTCTAGTTGGTTGACATGACCACGTAGTATGAACTTTCTACTATGATCGAGTCATGCGGTGATTTGGATAGGTTTAGATACCACCTTGGGCATGATCATCATTCAGGAGGTCAATGCAGAGTGCTCGGAGATCGGGTGATACAGTGTGGCTTACTCTAAACCATGTGGCCGAGAGTGATTCTAATTTCTCTGATCATGATCAGCCACTAGTCTCTGACGCAGACGACGTCGGTGCCATAGGGGATTATGAGGAGTGGTTGACAATGACATGACCATCACTAGTATATCCGATGGATGAGCCAGTGGGAGATGTAGGTCCACTACCAGATGAGGGAGATAACAGAGAGGATAGGGCTGAGGAGACACGCTATAGGATTGCAGATATATTTACTGATGTTATAGATGATGAGTATGATGAGGATGCCAATTTGGATTTGGTGAATTTGACTTTTGAATATTTTCTTTTTGATTTCAAGTGCATTTGCATCCTAGGTTTAACTTGCATCAACATTGCATTAGGTTTTGCATTGTTTAAATTGCATCCTAGGGTTTTAAAAATTGCATTAGTAAAAAGCTCATATACCTTGCATTTTTTCATTTTATTTCATTGAAACACAATAAAATTCTACATTTTCATACTATAGTTGCATCTTTGCATCTGAAAAACATCAAATTGCATTCAATTTTTTTGAAAAAACTCAAAAAAACCATCATTGGGACTAATTCGCCACACTGGGCGACTTAGTCCTTCTGCACATTTTGCACTGTAACTTATGGAATTTTCAACACATTTTCTACATTTCTATTTTCTGTTATTGCATTATGTCATACTTTCCATATTTGTTGTTTCTTGCATTTAGTTTGCTTTCATCATGGCTTTTTTGCTTTAATAAGTTTTGGACGTCATTAAAATATTTAGTGGACATGCCAAATTGTGCCTTTGGAACTGATCCTAATGACCTTGAGCTTCCTCATGCTCCTTCAACTCCTCATGAATGTACTCCTTGTGTTGTTGACATCATTGGAGAAAATGATGATAGCATGAATAAGTTCTTAAACGAATGTGTTGATAACCTTGAAGCTAATGCATCCTTTTATCCATCCATGAAACAATCAAACCTTCCTACTGTATCACGTCTTGGTATGTTTGGTTACTTACATCCTAAAACAAATGAAGGACCTAAGTTCCCTCCAACAGGTGGACCTACCAAAATTTAAACAAAGATTTTGGCACCCGAAGGTTTTAATCTTGCACTTCTAGGGTTTTTCACCTAAAAGGAGATGGGCTAAAATGCAATGTAAACACTCAATATTAATGTAATGGATGGATGTAATATGCCTAAATATGATATCTAAATGCCAAAAACTAAAATGGAAAGGTGATTTTTAATGCTAAACCTAAGATATGCAAAGTGCTGGAAAACACAGTGAGGTATGCAAAAACACCTAAGATTGCAAGTAAATGATAATAGAATTGAATAAGACTGGAGAGGTGTACCTAGAATATGAAGTCTGATGTAGAGAGGCTCTGAAATCCTATAGAATTGACTAGAAATGCTGACTGCCCAGGACACTTGTGCCAAGCTGGGCGACTTAGTCTAGTTTCGAGGAAAATCTGTCAGAACAGGAATTTGCCAAATGGGTATCCAAAAATGTGAAAATCAATTTTCAGGCCTGACAGTGGGACTAATTCACAACAGATGGCGACTTATTCCACCTGGGAATTTTGGGGAAAAATTATGTAACTCTCGGTCTGGACTTCCTTTTCTGATAGGTGTTCGGTCTTGGTTCTACAGAAAATGGGCTGAAATTGGTCTCTAAGCTTCAATTAGGGCTTTGTTGACTTTGATGGAATGAAAACACCTTTTTAATACCTTGCTCTTTGATAAATCTACATATAAGACCTACAATCACACATGCAAAGAGGGGAAAAGGGGTTAAGGGTTAGAGTATAGGGGTTTGCCTTGGTCAAACCCCACTTTGGTAATCAAGCCCTATGAAATGAAATGGAATAAGAAGAAAATGATAAATAAACATGTAATGTCATAAACTTACCAAACCCTTGATGTATAAGTTTGAAGATATGCAATGAAGTGCTCCAATGGATGCTTGATTATGCTTAGAGTGCTTGATAATTGCTTGGATGATTAAGTGAATGAATGGGAGATTAGGAGATGCAAAATGAGGGGAAAACCCTTTATTTATACTTTGATTTTACTAAATTTCCCAAAAAGTAACACATCACAAGCTGACCTCAAGGGTAAGAGAATAAAATCCCACCAAAAAATTAAAATTATTTTTTGATTTTTGTGCCTAGTGGGACTAAGTCGCCCCAGGTGGTGACTTAGTCCCACCAGGGAAATTTTACTAGGTGTCAGAAATTAAAGAGCATTTAATGTTGTTTAATGAGAATATCCTCAAAAATACACTTAAGTATGGCCAAAAAGTGCATTAAGGGGTCATTTAAACATAAGAAAGGGTTGAATTAGTGATGACAAGTCTAGAAAAGTGTGAGTTTGTTACAACTCTTTACAACACTTTGAAATAAGACTTGGTAAGTAATGAAAAGGGGTTATTTAAGTGAATTATAATGAAAGGGTCCTAGAAAAGTGTGAAAGTGGGTTATAACACTTCACAACTCTTTTACAAGACATCCTAGAAGTCTTAATGATTCTCAAGGGTCCAAGACCTAATGTGAATGTGTTGGTCACATTACAACATTAAATCTAGGCAAAATCAAGCCAAAGTCTACTAGGAGGGCTTGAACATGAAAAAGTAGAAGGGTTACTTTTTCTGTGTCCATAGTTAGCCCCCACTTTAGTGAGAGGATGAACTTGCTTCAAACTCACACTAAAGTAGTCGATCATACAACCAAGAGGGGTTCAAATGTACTCATGCTGGCAAGATGAGACAACAACAATCAAGAGGGATGATCAAGCCCCCAAGATCAAGATCCTATGGCAAACCAAACATGAACGCAAAGGAACACACATGAAAATGATGAAAATGAATGAAAGAGGGAAGTTGAAAGAAGAGAAAAAAAGTCAGATTGAGCTTTGATCATTTGTCCAACTCGTTGTGGATCAAATATAGGTTGTTTGTCTAGAAAAGAAATGTGTACTCACTTTGGGGCAATGAAACTCATGGCTGTCTACCAGGTGAGAAGGCCCAAAAGGTGAGAAATATACACTCATGGCTGGTATGTACTCACAAACACGAAAGTGGCTATGGGGAAAAGTCATGCCTTAGAATGTGCTTCCCGCTCAACCATACCAAAGTTATACATCCTGATAACTTTAATAAGGTGCCACAAAGGAAAATGTCATTTCATGCTTCATGAGACAAGTAAAGCTTCGTATGCTTAGAAATCATGAACAAATGCGATGGCACTACAGGCATGCAAGCTGTGTTATGCAAGGTGGCCATGTAAGTGCAAAATGTAAAATGTAAAAAAAAAATGTTGAAAGGAGTCTTACTAAGTTCATGCAAGGTCTATAACTTAGGGAACATTGTGTCTAATGTCTCTGGGAGAGGACCAATCAAAGAATAGAAAATTCACAACTTAGGGGATGTAGTGCATCGCATCAGGCCACTAAGAGGAATGTAATATGCTAAGAGAGATCACGCTCATGAAGGACACTATACCCAATGTCATCCACAAAGTGACAAAACGCATCGTATGAAGTACAAGGCTGCACTAAGAACCAATTAAAATGCAAGATAATGCCAATGTATGCCCCCTCTTTAAAGGAATTGCTTCACACTGTTCTATGAGCAATTACTTTAAAGTAGCAAAATGAACAATGCAAAAAGAAACAAGACATGAGAGCCAACTTAGAAAGCCTCTATGCTCATATGTTTCTAAGTAAGGCTGCATCATGTGAGAGAAAGGAAAAATAAAAGAAAGCGGTTTGCCCCAAAATCATAATACCAAACACATAAGGGATCTATGGATTCGGGGTTAGTATGTTCTTTGCTTCAATATTTTGATTAAAGAGCTTAGAACTGTCATCATTCCCTGAATACATAGAACTAGAAGAATGACACAAAGAGAGAGAAAACAAAGAAAAAGAAAAATCCGTTTGGGTCAACATGGAAGAGACATAGTATGTCTCAATGCTTTGCATCATCCCCAAAGGAAACACAAGCAAAATGAAAATGAAAAAAGGTGAAAGAAAATGAAAAATCTTTTGGGTCAACATGAAGGAGACATTTCATTCTCAATGCCTTGCGTCATCCCCAAAAGGAAAACACAAGCAAAATGAAAAAGGAAAAGGGGCCTTTTGGGTCAACATGAAAGAGACATTTCGGTCTCAATGCCTTGCATCATCCCCAAAAGGAAAAAACAAGATAAAAGTGAAAAAGAAAAGAGAAAGACCTTTTGGGTCAACATGGAAGAGACATAGGGCGTCTCAATGCTTTGCGTCATCCCCAAAAGGAAAACACAAAACAAAAGTGCTGTACGACATATAGAAGAATGGAGGTACAAATAAAAGAATGTTATGAAGAGAGGAGAACATCAAACACCACGTTATGAGGGAATACAATACGCACATGCACAAAAAAAGAAAAAAAAAGTGAAAAAGACTAGTAAGGCAAATGCAAGTCAACCGGCAAGCAAGTCATCCACCTCCCAGTCATGTTCATGATGGGACGAAGGCGGGCAACTAGCCAAAGGGACAAGTGCAAGTTCTGAACTAGGGGAAGTACCAGGTTCTACACTTGTTGTAGGAGATGTGTCATTTAAGCTCATGGAAGAGGAAAATAATGTATTCAGATCATTATGCACCTCTTCATCTATTTTAGTTATCTCATCATCGTCATCCAAATTAATTACAATAGGAGGAAAAATGGTAATGTCCAAAGAAGGGTGTATCAGGAGTTGTGGTTGTTGTATTGGATCATTTTTTTGTGATTGGGGAGGAGGGTTGTCATGCATTGCTTCTGTCAAGTGTGGATTTTAATTTTCTTTGTTTTCTTCATTTTGTAACTGACAAGCAAGGAGATGACATTGAAGTCTATGCTCCCTAGCACCTCAATTTCTTTTGATTCTATTTTGAAGTTGTGTTGGTGTAAGATTGGGTTGATCCACCATAGGCTCCTTTGCTTCTGTAAGGGGAGGAACAAAAGGAACCATAGGAGGTGGGTCAATCATTTTCTCTTTTACTTTATAAACTTGTTTGATGTGAGGGGGCATGATGGGGTTGGTTTCATTATCTCTTGATCATTTAGACGATGAAGGTGAAGTGTTTATTGTTGGTTGATCTTGATTGGCTGGTTTAGGTTCAAGTTGAAGCATTGTCTCATCTAGGATAGGAGTTGCAAAGGGAAAATTCAGCAATTTTCTTGGCTTTAAACTTTTGGTAAGCAATGAAAAAGAAGTCTTTGCAAGGTGTTATGGGTTCCATAGGCTCAGGCCAAAAGGCTTCTAAGGAGAAGTTTCCTTTAGAAGACAAAGGGTTAAAGCCACTATGGTAAACAATGAATATGTCATTGTCAAGCATAAACTTTAAACATTTGTGTATGATTGAAGGGACAACTTTCATCGATCGAAGCCATGGATGGCCTAGCTGCAAACGAAATTGATCCGACTGTGGGATGATGGAGAATGTTACATCCACTTTCTTAGGTACTATCTATAATGGGAGGACGATCGATCCTATCATAGGGCATGCAAAACCATTGTGTGTTTTGATCCATGCTCTTGGTTTATCATAATCATCTTGACAAAGATCATGTACTACCAAAAATTCCTCAGTGATCACATTCTCACCATAGTTGGGATCTATGAGTATCCCATTAGTGGGCTTATCATAAATACAACCGGCTATGTAAAGAGGACCATCAGGAAGATTCAGAAGGATATATTTAGAAGAAAAAGTAATATCAAGAGCTTTCTTTGGTTGGCCCTTACAAGGGATAACATTTATTGCTCCTACCATATCATGCATAGGATTAATAGAAGTGGTATGTGGAATAGGATTAGGATGTTCAATAGCTATATGAAAATTTATCACAACATTGTTTTGAATTTCACTAGCTTTGATGAATGATACATTATGCTTGGGCATTGGATCGGTGAAAAATTGAAAATTTTGATTTGGTGGGGCAACAAAATTATTGCCTTTAGCATTAACATTTGAAACAGATAGATGGCCAAAATCAATGAGGTCTTGCACTAGGTGTTTAAGACGCTTTCACTGTTCTGTGTCATGTCCATTTTGTCTATGATAATGGTAATAAGCATTACGTTGAAAGGTTGGAAGCAAAGGTTTAGTAGGATCCAGTGGTTTAACAATAGGTAAAGTAATCATCTATTGCTGTAAAAGTTGGGACATGGTGTTATGAAGAGTGTTTGGTAATGGTGTAAATTTTCATTTTGGATCTCCATAACTATAAGGTATTGCGGATTTAACAACTGCTACTTTTGGTTGTTGATGAGTTGAGTTGGTTGTCGAGGAGGGGGGTTAAATTGTAAGAACCCTTTGTTTGGTTTTCGAAATGGTTGTGAATTATTTGAAGTGCTAGGTTCATATTTTTCAGTTCGGTTAGAAGTGGACTTTGCATCACGACTACTAACCGAATTATGATGATTGCAAAGGGCTGTACACAAATGCATAAAGGAGGGAAATTTCATCATGGTCAATTTATCTTGAATTTGACTTTGTAAATTTTCAATAAACATCTTTTGAAGATGGGGATTGAGGATCTTGAAATCAAGTTGGGCATAAAGTGATTGATAGCGTGAGATGAAATCGATCTGCATTTTGTTTGCATCTCATTAAATCAACCAATGTCTTTTTGGGAGTAATGTGGACTTGAAAATGGCTTATGAATGCATCAACTAGTTCATTGAATGAGAAAATTGAATTATTTGGTAAGGATGAATACCAATCTAAGGCAGTGTCTTTTAAAGTCCTAGGAAACAGTTTGGCCAACAATTTATCATCAAGGACAAAGTCACTGCATAAGGCTTTCTTGCACTAAAATTTAAACAAATATTTTGGCACCCGAAGGCTTTCTTGCACTTCTAGGGTTTTTCACCTAAAAGGAGAAAGATGGGCCAAAATGCAATGTAAACACTCAAGATTGATGTAATGGATGGATGAAATATGACTAAATATGATATCTAAATGCAACAAACTGAAGAGAAAAGATGATTATTAATGCAAAACCTAAGAAATACAAATTGTTTGAAAACACATTATGATATGTAGAAAGATAAAATGGATGCAATTTAAAGAACAAAATAAAGATGATAAACTAAAATTGTGCACCTGGAAATTGATGAAGAGCAGAATGGAGATTGCAGAGACCTTTGAAATTCTAGAAAACTTGATTTTTGAGCTAAGACACTTACGCCAAGCTGGGCGACTTAGTCCCAGATAAGGGAAACTGTATAGAAAGTTGTTTCCGCCAAATGGGTGCTTGAAACTGTTAAATTTTTTGAAAAACCAGTGTAGTGGGACTAAGTCGCCACTGTTGGCGACTTAGTCCACTTAAGGATTTTCTGCAAATTTGAAAGTGGAAACGAAAGTCCATAGTCTGCACTTTGTTTTCTAATGGGAATCCAGATTTGAATCTATAATGTCTACATTAACTAAGATTTTGGCTTCCAAGGACTTGCTTGCACTTCTAGGGTTTTTCACCTAAAAGGAGAAAGATGGGCCAAAATGCAATCTATACATTCAAAATTAATGTAAAATGGATGTAATATAACTAGATGCAATGTCTAAATGTAATAAAATGAAAAATAAAGATGATTATTAATGTAAAACCTAAGAGATGAAGGATGTTTGAAAACACATTGTGATATGCAAACATGTGATAAATGACCTAGAAATGCAAACAAAACTATACAGAAAGTTATGAAACAAAATGTGTGCACCTGGAGGTTGAAAAAGGATGGAATGAAGGTTTGGAATCTTGATGAAACTGATGCAAAAGCCAACTGGGACACTTGTGCCAATCTGGGCAACTTAGTCCTAAATCTGGAAAAACTTCTCCGGAGTCCGTTTTGGCCAAATGGGTATCTAAAACTATAGAAACCTTTGAAAAATAGATTTAGTGGGACTAAGTCACCACTGTTGGTGACTTAATCCACTCCTGAATTTTTGAAAAAAATTGAAAGTGGAAACAAAAGCCCTCGGTCTGCACTTCAGTTCCTAACAAGTGTTCGCTTCTGAAACTTTGCTTTTCAAGCCTGAAAGTGACTTTTATTGGATATTGTAGCTTTTCAAGGAGGAAGATAACTCCAATAAGTCTTCAACCTATTCTTCAATGATTTTCAAGTCCTCAATATACCTAAATCTACAAACACACAAGGAGAGAAGGAAAAAATATTGATTGTTAGGGCATGGGGGTTTGCCTTGGTCAAACCCCTTTTTAGGTAATTAAACCAAAATGAAGAAACAATGTAATGAAGCATGAAATAATGGAATTAGTACCTTTCCATGATGATAAATCTTGATTTTTTGCAGCAATAGATGAATAATCTTACTCTTGATGACCTTGTGAAGACTTAAAATGTTAAAACCCTAGCTTGCTTGACTTGACAATATGAGGGTAAAAGTACAAACCTGTGTCACACTTTATAAAGGAATCAACCAACATGAGAAAAAGTTCTCAACTTCAACCACATAAAAGTGGTATTTATGTTTTGAATTTTAAAATGATGTAAACTAATAAAATGTAGAACTTTTGTTGAAGTTTATTCCTGTAATTTTTCAATTTTTCATTTTTTTTTTTTGATATTTTTTTATCAATTTAAAAGTAGATTTCGTTATGCTACAAATTTCAAGAAAAACTGACGTTCAGTTGACGTCAAGAAACAAATAGAAAAAAAAATCATTTTCTCTTGATTTTTTTTCGAGATAGCTAACTTCAATATCTAGGGCATGGAAAAAAAAAAGAAATTTTGATATATATTTTTCTCGTAATAACATTTTAAAGTCAAACCAACCTGAATTTGATAGTTTTCAGTTGACGTCAACTATTGTTTTTTTTTTTCATTCTCAAAAAGAAAAATATATCCTTTTCAAGAGGATTCTCTCCTCTAGGGCATCATATATTTTCCAATTTGTTTTATGATGATTTACTATTTTTTATTTAATTTCAACTGAGCCTCTTTTTGACTTTGAACAACCTACTTGCAATATTTTAAAATATTTATATACTAAAACTAATCAATATATATATATATATATTTGGATTCAACACTATGAGCTCTACAAAAGGGTATTTTTATTTTTAAAATAATTTTGATTGAAGAAATATTCACTAGAAGTTGAAAATTTCTGGAAATTTGAGAAAATGGTGACTTTTCTGCCATGTCACCTACCATATGGATATATTCGGCTGAATGAGATTTGGCTGAATCCTACTTGGCTAAAAACTATCCGGTCGAAATATATTTGATTGGATAATGTTCAGCCGGATCATATTCGGCCAAAACAATGATTTTTTCAATTTTTTTTTTTGAGTTTTCCATTTTCATCAATTTTTTTTCCGTTTTCATCCAATTACTACTGAAACATAAAATGGCCGACTTTCTAATTTTTTGAATTTGTTTTTTAGATTTCTCCTATTTTTCGTCTAGTTTTTATTGAAGTAACTATTTAAGTTAGCTTTTATTAGTCTATTTTTTAGGTTTTTTCCATTTTTTCTCCACTTTTTAATGAAGCAACTATTTCTTATTTAAAAAAAAAAAACTTTTATTATTTACTTTTTGCTCTTAAATCACTGGGCATTTAATACTGAACAATTAATACTTTTCTAATCATTTACATTTATCACAGGCTATCTAGTTGAATAGGAAAATCAAGCATCTAAAACAAAAGATTTGGTAATTTTCATTAATTTATTTTTGTTTTGATGCTTATATATTTGTTGCTAGATTATTTTATGTTCATGCTTATATTTTCATTGTGTTTTACTATGAATATTTTGAGCGAATGCTTGGAATAACAAGTGGTGTAGTTGTTGACTGTCGAAGACTAATATTGAAAAACTACTAATTTGTGGTTTTGCAGGATGTTTGGCCAAAGAATTTTTATTTTTCCACTAATTTAGGCACTAAAGTTAGATTAGAGGGTAAATGAACTTATTTTTTTTTGCCTAGAAGGATGTAATAAACGT
Source organism: Sequoia sempervirens (assembly GCA_007258455.2). NCBI lineage: Eukaryota > Viridiplantae > Streptophyta > Pinopsida > Cupressales > Cupressaceae > Sequoia > Sequoia sempervirens. The sequence continues at coordinate 194,447,989 of VDFB02358134.1, read as the reverse complement.
ATGCTCACCCCTCGCACCCAGTGTGATCTTGGGGATTAGAAATATTTACATCTCTTCATTCTGTTTAGATCAATGTTTTATGTAAACATAAGGTCACTAGCTTGTGTGTATGCAATCCCCTCGCACTTCGTACGATCTTGGGGATCAAAAACACCTAGTTTTCCTTTCCTTTTAGGAGACCTGCCTAGGGATTTCATCACCCTAGGGGAAAATTCCAACCATGCATACTAGTGGGGCATATAAAAGGGGGAGAACTAAAGTTGTACTCCAATCTAGTTGCATCATAATTGACGAAGCTCTGATTTCCTAGGGTGATTCTAGGCTAGGAGTGAAGGGTTGGTTTGAGCTCTCATTACCTCATTGAAGCTCCTGATCCATGTTTGTGACATACTAGTGTTCACAGTCTGGGCCTCACGTACCTTGTGTATATCGAGGACTCCCTAGAAAAACATTGTAAACCTAGAAAGCCATCGAATGAAGGTTAGTGTGGTGCAAGGGATGTAGATCGTACCTTGAAGTTACTCACCATGTAATCCCTTAGGTTGAGATATAAATCCTTGTGGTGAACTTTGATAGTTCCCAAGGAGAGAGAGAAGGTGATCCCATGGCGTCCATTGACAAACTTGTGCCACTGGATCTCTAGCTATCTGCCTTCACGAGAAAGGTTGTCCCAAAGAACCACTCGAGTATCAAGGAGTATTAACCCAAGATTTCTTGGGTGGTGAGTCCACATTAATCTATACACCTACTTGAGCTTAGGGCTTGTAATCAAGTGCTTGAAGTGTCTTTTTGTGCAAAACCCATGAAGATGAATCAACCAAAGGGTTGAGGATTTGGCTATACCCTTTGATAACATTAAAAAAAATTCAAAAACTTCGACCCCCTAGGGTTTCCTAGTTTAGTTTGACATAATTTGTAACTTTGTTGTCTCTTGATCACCAATTACCCCATCTTCACACCTAAAAAACCTATTCCTCACCCTCCCCCACCATCCAAATTTTCCCTTATTATCACCTTATAATCACCTATTATCTTCACACCTTAGCTTGATATCATTCCCTCTCCCCCACATCATTAGTTTCTTCATCATTATCATCCAAAATCAACCTTAAGATCTATTCCAAAAATCAACATTTATCATGTCACTACTTTACAAACCAAAATTTTCACTAGGAAACAATCTAGATCCCTCATCACCCTTCCTAATCTTAGGGTAATTTAAGAACTTGCCTATCTTAAGTTGCATCTTTGATAATTTAGCTTAAGGAGTGACTACCTTTTTGCTAAATTTTTCAAAATCATCTTTCATCTACCCTTGCTTAGGAACTTGCCTATCCTAAGTAAGAAAATCCTAAATCATCCATCCCGAGGATCTAGATTACACCTTTTGATCATAAGCCTTGGTTGTTTGTACCATCAATTGAACCAATCATCCCATCAATCCCAACAAAACATCCTTAATCACATCATCAAAAAATCAATCCTAAGGTCATCCTATAATCCACAATCTAATCCAAGGTCCACATCTTTAATCTCTTAAAAAATTCTCTCCTTGCATTCCAATCATCTTGTGGGACCTCAACTTATTGCCAATATCCCCTCTTCCACTAACATAAATCAACCTAATGTCCCCCCATTAACAAACACAACCTCTTCCATAAACACAATCTCATCCAATGCCAACCCACCACTTTCCTCAAGTACCACAACACCTCTCATCATATGTAAATACCAATGTCCCTCTTTACACAAACATAACACAACCCCTACATAACCTACCCCCACTTTCATCACACCTAAGGGTCACTATTCCCCCCAATGCTAGCATCACTTATGCCCCCACCAACCCAACTATAACCACAAAATCTCACCCCACCTCATATATTCATGCCAATTATATCACCCCACAAAGCACATCCCAACCCCCTAATAACACACTACTTACCCCACCCCCTAACAATCCAAATCCTCAAAAATGAATCACCTATAACCAACCCTACCCCCTAATAATTTTGATTAGGCCAAGGACTTGCTAACCATTTCCCAAAATGAGACACTTGCCTCCTTTGGACACAAATAATCAAACAAATGACATGAATAACATCAAAGAAGAATATAAATAAGCTATTATAGATCAAGTTAAAGAAGAAGATACAAAAGCTACCATGGATCAAATTGATATCCCAAATGATCAAGAAGAGTCTGGCATGACGAATGATAAGGCCAAAATATCCTATCAACTAGGATCATCCACTTTTATCAAATTAGGATTTCTCATAGAGGAGAAGATTCCAAACAACAATTTCCACATTCATAATGATGGGTTTACATCTTGTTTTCACAGTAAAAAATAATCATACCTACATGATATTAGGGGACACTTTATCCAATACAAACATCAAAAATTTTGAATGCACGTTATTTTTGTATGCAGGTGAATTCAAACTTGAGCAATTTGTGATGGGGAATAAAAAGACAAGAACAAGGTTGTATGATTGAAAAAGAGATAGTAGAAATGTGGATGAAGGAACATCTTCTGAAGAACCCATGGAAATTGTTGACGACCAAGGAGTATAGGTACCAAGACAAATTGAAGGCAGTCATAGAAATATTTTCCTTGGTATGGAAAATATTATAGAGATGGATGAGGAATCCCTTTTTAATAATATTTCATTTGAAGATATGTTATCTGAAAGCACAGTAAAATTACACCGTAAAAGAATATGGGATGAATGTTTTGAAGAAAAGTCTATAGTTGGAAGAGCACAATTATTTGCAAAATTATTTAGGAGGAAAGAAATGACCCCTATTTTGGAGTTGTTAGGGGTTGATAATAAGAAAAATTCATCAGGATCATTAAAGAAAATAATAGTTTAAAACTTGCAAGAAGCATTAAATTCTATTGAAAACAAGAGTCGAGCTGTTGATTTAAGTGCTGCACATAGAGCATTGATGACAGTAATTTCTAGTAAGAAATTATCACATAGAAGACAAGTTAAAGTACTTTATGAATTACTCTATGTTTCTAGGAGAACTATTTAAAGATATATCATAAAGAGAAATAGATTGGATGAAAATATTGAGAATAATTGGGTACATATTTGCAGGGTTCCTCGAAAAGATAAAATCTTAGAAGATGTAAAGGAACATGTGATTGAATATTGGACCAGCCACTCTCATGTTTTTCCAATAGAAGGGAAACTATACAAATAAAAGGTGTAGATGGTAAAAAAAAATCACATCCGAAACATTTTATAGATATAACTCAAAAGTGAGCTTTTTGAAGCATTCAAGCAATAATTTTTAGATGTGAAGATTTGTCAAAGGATGTTTGAGAGACTACGACCAAGTTTTGTACGTATAAATAAGATACATGAGACTTGTTGTCGAAATCATGTTGAATTTCATCTACACCTTCAGACATATAGAAAAGCTATGGCAGTAATCAATCCAAATATAGTCATCGCTGGAAGTACAACACAATTTGTGAAGTCTCTTCTATGCAAAAAATTAGAAGATTCAGATGAATTGAAAGTGCAGTGTATAAAAAATATATGTAATGAATGTGGAAATTTGAAGAATCTTTTATGGGTTGACAATATTGATCATTCAATGCAAGTTATGTGGAAGAGATTTGAATATGAGAAATACTCAACAAAGTCAGGAGTTGAGACCAAAAAAAATATTCTCAAAGAGAGTGAGCTGTCTTACAATGAGTTTATGAACAATTTTTGCAATATCATATATCCACATATTCAACATTGTCATGGTGCTAGATGGAAAGCTAAGCAATTTCATGATTCAAATAATTACTTTCTAGTGGGTTGTATTCTCTCTATTGTTGATTTCTCTGAGAACTATACATTTAGTCCTCAAACTAAGATCCAAAGTCAATATTATCATTCAAAGCAAGTTGCAATATTTGTACAAGTTTGTTATAGGCATGCAGTAGAACATCTGGATGGTCTACAAAGTAGCAAATATGAATGAATTATCATCAAAGAGGTTCATTTTTATATTAGTGATGATACAGGTCATGATAGAAGCTATGTAGCCCATTATTTTGCAATATTTTTTGAAGACCTGAGACAACATTAAATAGATGCTTCACAACATTGGATATGGTCTGATGGATGTGCTGGTAAGCGTTGATTTAATTTTTTTTGAAATTATATGTTTATTTGTTTACTTAACTTGTTTAGAATTAATTAATTGTACACGCAACATAAAATTTTAATTGTCTGCAAAAGCTTTTAATTGGTTAATTCAACAACATATTAGACGCAACATAAAATTTTTGTGGAATTTCTATGAGAGTGGACATGGAAAAGGAGAGCATGATGGAGCTGGAGCATGTTTGAAGCGTGCACTTCGCCAACATGAACTTGCAGGTAACACCATATGGATTTTTAGAAAAGATCTAATTATGTCTTTTGAGATTGTCTTTTCCTTTCAACTACAAAACCTCTTAACTTGAAATTTCACCAACATGAACTTGAAGGTAATGCCATAAGGAATGCACATGAAATTGTTGAATGGTGCAAAATTCATTTTGCTGCCCATGAATCAATATACAACACATGATATTTTTGGGAAGTTAAAGGTACATAAATTAATTTGTTTTATGAATTTCAATGTGTACATGAATTGAATTTTCAATTTTATACACTTTTTAATTGGATGTTTGAAATTTAAAGATATTGATCGATCAAATCTTACTAATTGTCAAACAATTAGTGGTATTAGAAGTTTGCATCAAATCATGACAGTAGGACATAGTATGCCTCTAGTAATTCAAGTGAGAAAAATCATGTTTTTGTGTTGATTGCATTGAGAACAATGAAAATACTCTACAATGTGAGAATATTAGAGATGGGTATGTTTCACAATGGGAAATAAAACAATTAGTGGACACATCAAACCCTTTTGAAGATAATGACATTGTAGATATCTATGATCCTCTGTATTCAACTAATTATGAACATGTATCAAATTTAGTTGTTAAAGGTAAATTTTGAATTTTTAAATTGAATTTTATTTCTTACAATTGATTTATATTCTACCTAAGTTGAGCATGGTTTACTACATGGTGTGTACAGGAGATTATTTTGCTATTCTTGCAGATCCTGACAATGTAGAAGGTGTAGACTACTATCTACTAGGATGTACGCAACCAAAATGCAAATTGTCAGAATCAATGAGAAATGGTGATGGACAAGAGTATCCTATTGGATTAGTGGTTGTTGAAGGCACATACTATCAAAAAACAAAGGTAGATACAAATGGCATTATATTTATTGATTATATGCCAGGTCAAAAGGTTTTACATTATAATCATTTAGTTATAGCAACAAGATTAAATCTTGAAACTTTACCAAAAAGAGGGTGTGCCAAACAAAGGTGGAGGTTGCCTATTGAAGACCATAAAAAGATTTTAGAGATAATAAAAGATAGAGAGGATCCAGATTATATGTACCAAGAACTTTAAGATATTTGTGTACATATATATTTTCTATGACAATACATACATGTAACATTCGGGGATGAGGTCCCTCATTTGTGACCTCATCGGTTCATAGCTCCAGGTCAAAAGCGTTTACCCCTTGAATAAAAAAATTAAATTTGGACCTAAATTTGAAAATATTTTTATTTTATGTTGAATTCAAATAATTTCATTCAATAGTAGAACATGAAGCTTTATTTTTTGTGATCTTATTTGCCTATAAAGCTTTCTTAAGGTGATCTTATTTTCCTATAAAGCTTTCTTAAGGTCAATTTAACCGCATGTTTGTGGATATATTTGGTGCATAATTATAACACATAATTTTGATCTTATTTTTGATGATATAAAAAACACTATAGTTGAGAACACTCTTCACTTAATTGCTAAAACCCTTCCCTTCCTACATTGGATTGTGAAGCACAAACACATACTTCTTAGCTCATCAAAATGAGTGTAACATCATAGTATCAGAGATGAATAATTCAATTTATAAATAACTTTCTCATTTTCAAGTGAATTTTAATTATTTGTAAGTCTAAATATGAAATTTAAGTTTTGGTTATAAATAAATATTTAATCCTTTATTAAGCTCAAGCACCTTAGATAAAACGGAATTTTACTTGATTTAGTAAAGTAAAAATAAATTTGTGAAGTATGGTATACAAATCATTATTTAAGATTTAATTAAACCAGCTATAAGAGACCTTCAGTTATGTGTCTAGATTTAATCCAATGGAATAACCTTATTATATAATCACCATCACTTACTTCCCTACAAAACATATTTCTAGAATAAATAATTTCTAAGTCGGAGGATTCCAAATCTTATACCATTAAATTTTCTACCCATAACCAATGAAAAAAATATACTTTGAAATCTAACTTAGAGCATTTTTTCCTAGGTGTTTGAGTGTAAGCCTCACAACCAAACACTTCCAAGTGTGCAATTTAATCTTTTTTCCCATCCATACTTTGTATGGTGTCTCTTCAACAAGGATGGAAATAGGAAACTTATTTATCAAATAACAAAAAATACTAACAACTTACTCCCAAATAATTTGCTTCAAATTAACACAACTTAACTTACTTTTATTTATTTCCTTTAATATTATATTCATTATCTTAGCTACCCCATTTTTATATATATGGAATATTTTTCTATTAAATTACAATCCAATTATGTTTGCAAAATCATTCAAATTATTTAGATAAATATATCCCCATGTTTTTTTTTTCTTTTTTTGAATACTAGCAAAAGTGCTTTAAAATTAAATTTAAAGCAACTTAAGATATTCCTTTATCTCTATTGATTAAATCAGCCAACTTAGGGTATGCCTTTATTTCTAATGGAACATTTGATTCCATTAAATCAACTTGTTCACTACCCAACACCACTAAGAAGTCTGCTACTTAGTTTCCTTCACGGTAAGTGTGAGAGATGATTGACCTTTCCAATTTATCTATTAACAACCATACTTTGTTAAGCACATATTAAAGATTCTAGTTTTGAATTCTCCTTACCCTAAGTGCATTAATGATAATTAGTGAATCACCTTCAATGTGCAAATTTGTGAAACCCCACTGATTTTCCAACTCCATGCCACGTAATAATGCTTGTGCTTCAGCATAATTATTTGTCCCAATGCTCAAATGAAAATAATATGCTGCTAATACTTCCCCTACTTCATTTCTGAAACAAATTCCTGCACCTGAAAGACCTGGGTTACCTTTAGGGGCACCATCAAAGTTTAGTTTCACAAAACCTTTTTGGGGAGGGATCCATTTCACTGAATTTCTATCCACCTTTGTAATGTCTTTTTTGAGAAGGCTACCATCAAATGGTAATTTAATGAGCGTCCAATTCTTTAGGATTAGAGTGTCCCAATTGGTAAAGGATGAATTAATGAATTTATCTCTTTGAACACATGTATTAACACCCTCTGAGATAGCTTTCTCTATTTTAATCAAAACCATTTATATTGATGATTTAATTTTCCTAAAGATCCTCATGTTCCATTCCCACCAAATATTCCATACTACTAGTGGTGGTATAATAATCCAAATGGATGCAAAAAAAGAAGATCGATACAAAACCGACTAGGTTTGGAATAAGTCCCAGATTGTATTTGGCAAGGGGAAAGAGATTTGTAACCTATTTTGGATGAAATTCCAGCATTGATTAGCCATAATGCATTGTACAAACAAATGATCAACTGTCTCAAATTCAAGGTCACAAAGAGGACATTTGAATGGATCAACAATTCTCAATTTACTTAGCCTATCACTAGTCAAAATTCATTTCTGTAAAGTGAGCCATGCAAAGCTACCAGCCTTTGGAAGGACTTTATTATTCCAACAAAAATTGTATGCACATTGAGGTTGAATGGAATATTTTGCATTTGCTAGAGCTGCATAACCTTCCTTAACTAAGTATGAACCTTCCTTAGAGGCTGACCAAATTATTCTGTCTTCCTTTGGAGACAAATAAACTATTTTGTCACTCAAACTATTATTAAATAAAACCAATTGTTGATTATTTAACAAGGAAGCTGATGGTATTTTCCAAGTTACTTTTCCAGATATTGGATTTGAAGACTGGACATAATCTAAAAAATTTTCACCACAGGCTTGGGACAAAATTAGTCTTATTTCTTGCAAATCCTGTTTGAAAACCAATGGAGGTTTACCTAACAAAGAATATGTCCAAAATTTAACACTTCTTCCATCATTTATTTCCCAAGAAGAATATCGTGTAATGAGATTTCTATTGTTTATGATAAAGTTCCATATTGCAGAACCCTTTGGGGGGTCTGCAACTGTAAATATTCTGGTTGGATTTGAACTATCAAGGTACTTTGACTGCAATAATTTTACCCATTTAGCATATGGGTTTGTATACATCCTCCATGCAAGTTTTTCCCCAAAAGCTTTATTTCTCCAAGTAAGATTTTGAACGTTTGCCCCACCCTGCTTTTTCCCTTTTGCCAGCCCCTCTAAAGAGATTAAGGGAATCTTTTTCTTTTCATCAATATTGCCTTTCCATAGAAAAGATCTTATGATTTTGTCAATTTCTAAAATAAAAGAGGTAGGTTCTTTAAGAACTGATAAGAAATAGTTGGGAATAAATGATAAAATTGATTTTACCAAGAGAATTCTGCCTGCTAATGATAACCACCTGGCTTTCCAAGCAAGAATTCTTGATTTTATTCTTTCTATGACCTTATCCCAATAAAAAGCTTTATTTGATCCTTTGAAAAAGGGAATACCTAAATAAGAGGAGGGTAGTTTTGCCTCTTGAAAGCCTAATACCTTAACAATTGACCTTCTCAACTCTTCAAAAGTGTTTAAAACATATATTTTTGACTTAGCAGCATTTATTTTCTGCCCAGAAGTTGAAGAATATTTGTTCAAAACCTCTTTTACTTGCTGTGCTTTAGTTAGTGAGGATTTATTAAATAAAAGGGTATCATCTGCAAAAAGATTATGTGTTACTGAAATTGGAGTATTGGGAATTCACACACCTTGCCATAGATTTTGATTATGCCTCAAAAGAATGAATTTTCTTAATGCCTTCGCCATAATTATGAAAAGAAACAGAGAAAGGGGATCACCCTGTCTTACCCCTTGTGTAGAATTGAAAAAGCCCACTGGACTCCCATTTATTATTACAAAAAATTTAGCCCCAAAAAGACATGACCTTATCCATCTCCTCCATTGTGATGAAAAACCAAATTTTGCTAAGACCATATTTAAGAAGTCCCAATTTACTTTATCATAGGCCTTCATCATATCTATTTTAACTATGAAAGCTGGGAGTTTTGATGTGACTATTGAATGTAAAACTTCATGTGCTATTATTGCCCCTTCACGAGTTTCCCTTCCTGGAACAAAACCTCCTTGTTCAGAGGATATAATTTTAGGGATGAGAGGTTGTAGTCTCAAATAAATTGCTTTTGTAAAAATTTTATAAATTGTATTACACAAAGAAATAGGTCTATATTCTGTAAATGTTTTAGGATCTTTGACCTTGGGAAGAATGGCTATATTAGTAACATTGAATTGTTTGAGCATAATTCCCATTCTTCTAGACTCTTCAATTTCCCATAATAGTTCAAAGCATATGAAGTCCCAACATTTCTAAAAAAATAAGGCCGTGTAACCATCTAGACCAGGAGCTTTTTTTGGTGGAAATGAGAAGACTACATATCTCAACTCCTCTATAGTAAAAGGTCTCATCAATTGATTATTATCTTTTGTAGTAATCAAATGAGTGTTGTGCATGTTTTGCACACATGCCCTGTCGTGAGCAGGGACCCCCCTCTTTTCGCTCCCAATAGACTGCTTTGCTCTTGTCTCATTTTGCGTGCCCCTTTCCTAAAGCCTAAATTGGTCATGTGCCTTCAAACAATCAAATTACCCTAACCAAATTCACCTACTTGAGTTTCGCCAGGTCTTTTTCCTTCATAGAAGTGCCCCTGTGGGTTTCCCTTCATTTGATCCTGTTGACTTGGCCCCTCCTCGCATGCTTCACATTTTCTGTCATTTTTGGACTTTGGGGACAAGTTTCCTGTGGATTTGGGATGTTTTTGTGGTGCCTAAGTGAATTTCCAAGGTTTCGTTAAGTTTTGGGAAGTTGTAAAAATTTCATTCCAGGACTCGCCCACTCCGTGGCCGTTTCTGGGACTTCATCCCTCCTTGGCTGTTTTGACCTTTCGTCGACCCCCGATGGTTTGCCTTTCGGGACCCGCCCCCTCTGTGGCCATTTTCGGGACTCCATCCCTCCTTGGCCGTTTTGACCTTACGTCAGCCCCAGATTGTTCGCCTTCCGAGACCCACCCCCTTCGTGGCCGTTTCCAAGACTCCGTCCCTCCTTGGTCATTTTGACCTTTCGTCAGCCCCCGACGGTCCGCCTTCCGGTTGCCCCCTCCGTGGCCGTTTTTGGGACTTCGTCCCTCCTTGGCCGTTTTGACCTTCTATCGGCACCCGACGGCCTGCCTTCCGGGACCTGCCCCCTCCGTGGCCATTTTTGGGACTCCGTCCCTCAGTCGTTTTGACCTTTCGTCGGCCCTTGACAGTCTGCCTTCTGGGACCCGCCCCTTGCCCCCTCCATGGCCATTTCCAAGACTCCATCCCTCCTTGGCTATTTTGACCTTTTGTCGGTCCCCGACGGTTCACCTTCCGGGACTCGCCCCCTCCATGGTCGTTTCGGGACTTCATCCCTCCTTGGCCGTTTTGACCTTCTGTCGGCCCCTGGTGGTCTGCCTTCCTGGACCCACCCCCTTCGTGGCCGTTTCCGGGACTTTGTCCTTCCTTGGCCGTTTTGACCTTCCGTTGGCCCCCGACAGTTTGCCTTTTGGGACCCACCCCCTCTGTGGCCGTTTCTGGGACTCCGTCCCTCCTTGGTTGTTTTGACCTTTCGTCGACCCCCGGCGGTCCGCCTTCTGGGACCCACCCCCTCTATGGCTATTTCTGGGACTTCGTCCCTCCTTGGCCATTTTGACGTTCCGTTGGCCCCTGACTTTCCCCTTCCAAGCTTCCACTTTTTTCAAATGAGTCCAATCTCAAGGAAGCTTGTCTTGGAAACTCTTTCTTCCCTTTTCCCATGTGCTATAATTGAAAAATCTTGGTTTTGCTAAGTTTTGTGAGGTCTGGGAACTTCCCTTTTGGTTTGTTGTCCCCCGTTCGCTGTCTGCCTTCCTTTTGCCTTCATTTTGTTGCCCAACATCCGTTGGCGCTTCCGGGTCTGGCCTTGGGGAATGCTGTCCCCTGTTCACTGTCCACCTTCCTTTCGCCTTTTTTTTGCCCAACATCTGTCAGCACTTCTGGGCTCGACCTTGGGGAATGCTGTCCCCCATTCGCTGCCTGCCCCCTTGGGCCTGCATTAATGTTTATGGTCTAAATGAGCTCCAAATATGAATATTATGATCTTTTGATGATGCATGGATGGATCTAATAGGGAGTTTGCAAGATTTGACTAACTTTTGCCTTGATTTGTGTATGAAAGCACTTACGACACTTCATGTACGCAGGATTCAAGAAGCCTACTATGGGTCCGTTGGGAGACCCATTGAGAAAGCTGAACAAGGAAAAGCACATAGCTTCTCTCACCATTCATTTCATGTTCGCCTCTCCCCCTAGCACCCATCAACAGGGTCAGTGTTAGAAGAAGGCCTGTGCCAAGGAAGTCAATGACAAAAATGCAAGGGGGTGGCCTTGAAGAAGGCATGAGGGAGCTGTCCTACTTTTCACCAGACGATGATGACCTATCCTTCGAATCAGGGGCAACCAATCCATTGATGTCAATCGTTGACAGGCCTATTTGATCCAATGAAGAACACTGCAAACACATCAAGTAAGAAGGAAACTTTCAGGCAGTTTCAGCTACAGTAAAAGGGAAATTAGTTAAATGAAAAAACTTCTACAACACCTGGGCACTAGGTGACAAAATAGGGAAAAGACAAAATTGTATTTTAAAATTACTGGATAATGGGGGGTAGGTGAAACCCTAATGTAATCAAATCTGGGCTGCACAATGTAATTCAATCCTAGCCATTCATTTGGGCTTTGGAAAACTATAAATAGGGGTTTTCCCCTCACTTGTAGAGGGTTGGAGAACTGATGTAAAGACATTCTATAGCAATAGAAAGTAGCATTGCATGATTTACGGGTGTTCCTTTTGAGTTTTCTCTTTATGTATGCATGGTTCAACTTCCCTATTAGTTTAGGTGTTCATTTCTTGAATGGAAGTGGTGATGGTGATTCTTGTTTCAGTATTTGATGAATTTCTAGCTCATGCTTTTTGTGGTTCATTGATGATGAATCACTTTGTAAAGCTAGTCTGATCTTCCTTCCTTTATTGCCACAACTTAGTTCGATTACATGTGCATGATGTGTGTGTGTAATCCAAAAATTTGCACTCCTTAGAAGATTGCATTGGTTTTGTGTAGCTGTAGGCTTCTCTTGGTCAAACAAAACCTAGTTTAGGGAGTTTGTCTACTATAGTAGCCTCCATGATCACTGTTCATTCGTAGTTTCAGATCTAGGAACCTTCTCTCTTCCTTGCCCCTTTTTACTTTTTTTTTTAATGAGTAACCTATTCCAAGGTTCATTGCACATTGTAGAGCTAAATCCAATGAAAAAATGGAGTTCAAGACTATTGTTTGAACCTACAACAAACACACAACTTCCCATCTTAGGAACTCGATTTCAAGACCCAACTTCCCATGCTTTGTAACCCATTTGTAAGTCCGCCCTGTGATTCTAGCAAAATCACATAAAACAACTGAGATATTCCAAGCACTGTTAAGATCTAACATTAGAGACTTTAGGATAGTGTTCTACAATTTGATTGTGGAAGATTGTCTTTCAAGAAAGGTAGTGCACCTATGCACTGCCTGTGTTGAGAAGGTGTGCAAAAACACCCATCAACATAACTGATGCTAGAAGGAGGGCATGAAATGTTGAGGCTACAAAGCTGAAAGTTGGAAGTTGAAAAGAGAACTTTCAAAGAAGAAATCTGAGATAGAGAGATCTCTTTTAATGCTAAAATATAAAGTCAAAAAAATTTGAAGGCAAAAGAAGTTGAGTCAAAATGGTGCAGCGTGTAAAAATTGACATCACTCAGCTACATGTAGATTTAAATAGAAGACTGAGGAAACCATTGTAGCAATTCACATTGGTGGACAAGTGCAGGATTCATTGCACTCGTGGACACAACGAATTGGGGTGTCTAACATTCTTGGACAGAGTTGAAAGAGTCTTGCAAGGAGAAATTCCCTTTTGGGAAATATATAAGCCCTTGGCTCTTGTAGACCCACAAGAAGAATTGCAAACCATGGAATCCAAGGCATTCAAGGAGCTAATCTAGGAACATTTGAGCAGCAAGGATGAACCAAGATTGGAGGAAATATTGATGTCAAGCTAGTGCAGATTTCATAATGCACCACATTCAGAATTTACTTGCTCATTATGCATGAACATAATCACCCAAGTCAAGGGATGCTTGAACAAGTTGGAGCAGCCAACTTTCAATGAGGACAAGGCATCCCATGAGGAAAAAGAGTTGTCAACATATGGAGGACAACACATTGAAGAGGAACCAAGGGATTCGACACAAACTAGTGCTGAGACAACGAACGTTGAGGCTGAAAATGAAAAGGAAGGAGCTGATTTTTGTAGGACAACAGAAAGCTATGACGAAAGTTCAATCGGAAAGAGGTTAGAAATCCTTTCCTCTATCAGCAAAGAGCAGTCCTCTAATCTAGAAAAGGAGTCATTGAAAGTTGAAGATGAATCAACAAAGTCTGCAATAGTGTATGCTGGGGCAGCCAATGAAGATGCTGAAAATCAGGAAGAAGAAAAGGTTAGCAACCTTGGGACAATAGAGAATGCTAGAAAAGAAATAAGCAAGATCAGATTAGAGGACCTATCCTTCATAAACGACAGTGATCGAGAATCTAAAAATGAAGATTTGGAGGGGTGGGAATAACTACAACTCACGGTTGTTCACCATTCACCTTCCTTCCCAAATGATGATGAGGACCCGATAGTGGAAAGATATGACCAACTAGTGTCAAGATTAGCAAGGGATTGGTTTGAGCTAAAATGTCAAGTGGATTTGGAGGTGTTGTTTCTACTAAATTGGTGTAGACTCCAAGATTCATCACACTTAGAGTTCACATGCGGATTGTGCCAAGAAGCCATCAAGCAAGTCAAAGAACAAGCAAGGCAGCCAAGCACACCACTTCCTGCAGTTGCTTCAAGGATGGAACATGAGGATCAAGAGCCCGAGCCAAGTGACAACCTAGCTGAAGGAAGTCCTCAAGAAGGCATTAGGACAACAATAGAAGAAGGACAACAATACAGTCTCAAGCTTCCGAATGATGAAGTGGATCAAACCGGAACATTGTCCATCAATCATCAATAATTTCTTCCTCTTGAAGAGCATTTGCACACCGTGAGTGATAGGCTTTATGACAAGTCCTTGGAGGGAGATTGTGTAGTGGATTTTGGTCCCCTTGATGAGGTGCCATCAATTGATGACTTCTTTCCATTGGGAGCTGTATTGCAGAGGGATGCTCATGCCGCAGAGGAGTACATCCCAGATGTTAGCAGTGATGAAGACATACTCCTTGAGCCTCTGAACAGTGATGCACTAGAGTTTCCAGATTGGGAGAGGGTTTCCTTCTCTATCTATAGCGATAGTGAACAAGGGGAAACAAGTGAATGTCATGATGAGATGCATGAACAACAAAGAGAAGAAGATAATGGTGGAGGTGTTTCAATGACTTCCAACAAACATGACATGCTCGGTCAGCTACAAGATTTAACTTGGAGTCCTTTCGCCATAATTATTGCTGATCCTCCCCCACCTTCAGATGGCTACAATGGGACAGATTCACCCATGTCATTGTCCCACAAAATTGAACGCCACATAAATAAGGACAACACTTGGGAAAGGAAGTGGGACAACGTGTTGCCTTTTGAGGATAACAATCAAGTGGACACCAGGTTTGCGAAAGATCAACTAGATGAAGTTTGTCTTCTTGAAGAATAGCTGATAGGGATTGCCAACCCTGCGCAAGACATGGAAGAAGTGTTTGCTACCCCGTTCTCCCTACCTTATGCAGGCTTGATGCATGAAATGCTGCACCACCCAGTGCCTCCATTCGAAGCGGCCAATGCACCTGTCGATGATGCTATGCTTGCTCTCGATTGTCCAATGCTGCCACATCTGCACGACAACATCCAGGTTCTATCCTTCCTTAATCCTACGAATACTTATAGTTGCATGTTTCATTTTGATTATGGTAATGCAGGAAGGGAAACATGTTTATGGATTAACCATGGGTTCAACGAGCCTCCTCAATTGCTGATTTTTCATGATGATGTGAATCAACTAAAGTGTTGTGACGTTGAATCTCTTTTTTCAGAATATAAAGATAAATTTGCATGGTTAAGAATGATAACGACCGCCCACTTGCTTGTGCATGCATTGCGAAATCCAATGAATGTTAATGTTAGCTTGCCCTGACTGAACATAGTGCTTTGTAAATATCTCTTTGTACATAGCTCATTTTTGAGTAGTGTAGGTTTCCTATAAATACTTTGCTTTTCTACTTTTGTTAGGTTAGTTGGTTTGCTATAGGTTGTTTTCTTTAGAGTATTTTCTTTGTTGTTTGTTTTCGCTGTCCTGCTTTGGTTAGTTTTGGTGTTCGCTTTGCTTCCATTTTGTTGTTGCTTTGTTGCTACTTTGCTCAAGGTCCCTCTTCTTTTGGCAGGGGCACATCTATGCGCACAACAACCATACTTATCACCTAGGATTGTTCTATGTATTTCTTTGTCAAACTCTAATCAAGTTTTCAGAGTGGATGGTGAGGATCTTTTGTTAGTGTCAAGTGATTTGGGTGTTTGATTCAAAGAGGATATGTCATTGGTTGGTATGATTCTGATGTATTCTGGAATCTTATATCTCTCACACATTTTAAGAATCTAGAGGTCATTGTAGGTCCTTTGTGAAGTCTAGTTAAGTGAAAAGTCTAAAATTTTGGTTCAACGCCACTGTGATTCTCAGCCGTGAGCGCGAGCTTCAATGCTTACGGGTTAAAATAAAAGAGCTAAAAAGAGAAAAGAAAGAAAACATTGAAAATTAAAAGAAAGAGAAAATTCAACTTTTCAGGGGTATCCGAGCAACTCTACCGGGGCTATGGACGCCCGACTAGTAGTAGAGCGATGTTTGGGAGAATCATAGCAAAAACCTCGTTGGGGCTATGGATGCCTGATTGGCAGTGAGACAATGTCTCAGATGCTTTTGGAGTTAGAATAAACTACATAGCTTAACTTAACAGAGCTTGGGTTCCTATAGCAACTGAAGGATGGGAATTAATGCAACTGCACACACTTGGATTTTCAGAATACTGAAGGTTGGATTAACTAGTGGTTTTGATCCTTTGGTTGAGCATCTAGTTTGTTTGCCCTAGTGTGAAGATCGAAACCAGATATTTTGGGTTTCTGATTCCAGTTTGTCATTAAAATGCTCTGGAGCATTTCCCTAGTGAGTCACCATTTGTTGTGCATGTTTTGCACACACGCCTTGTCGTGGGCAGGGACCCCCCTCTTTTGGCTCCCAACGGGCTGCTTTGCTCCTGTCTCATTTTTTGTGCCCCTTTCCTAAAGCCTAAATTGGTCATGTGCCTTCAAATGATCAAATTCCCCTGACCAAATTCACCTACTTAAGTTTTGCTAGGTCTTTTTCCTTCGCAAAAATGCCCTTACAGGTTTCCCTTCATTTAATCCTGTTGACTTGGCCCCTCCTCACATGCTTTGCGTTTTCTATCATTTTTGGACTTTAGGGACAAGTTTCCTATGGATTTGGGATGTTTTTGTGGTGCCTAAGTGAACTGCTAAGGTTTTGTTAAGTTTCGAGAAGTTGCAAAAATTTCATTCCGGGACCCACCCCCTCCATGGCTATTTCTGGGACTCCGTCCCTCCTTGGCTGTTTTGACCTTTCATCGGCCCCTGACAGTCTGCCTTCCGGGACCGGCCCCCTATGTGGCTGTTTCTGGGACTTCGTCCCTCCTTGGCCATTTTGACCTTCTGTCGGCCCTCGACGGTCTGCCTTCCAGGACCCGCCCCCTTTGTGGCCATTTTTGGGACTTTATCCATCCTTGGCCGTTTTGACCTTCCGTCGACCCCTGATGGTTCACCTTTTGGGACCCGCCCCCTCTGTGGCCATTTCCAGGACTCTATCCCTCCTTGGCCATTTTGACTTTTCATTGGCCTCTGACTTTCCCCTTCCAAGCTTCTGCTTTTTTCAAATGAGTCCAATCTCGAGGAAGTTTGGATTGGTACTCTTTCTTCCCTTTTCCCATGCACTATAATTGAAAAATCTTGGTTTTGCTAAGTTTTGTGAGATCTGAGAACTTCCCTTCCAGTTTGATGTCCCCCGTTCACTATCCGCCTTTGTTCCGCCTTCCATCCGTCACCCAACATCCGTCAGCGCTTCTGGTCTAGCCTTGGGGAATGCTATCCCCTGTTCGTTGTTCGCCTTCCTTTCATCTTCCGTCTGTCGCCCGACATTCGTCGGTGCTTCCAGGCCCGTCCTTGGGGAATGTTGTCCCCCGTTTTGCTGCTCGCCCCCCTTGGGCCCACATTAATGTTTATGGTCTAAATGAGCTCCAAATATGAATATTATGATCTTTTGATGACGCATGGATGGATCTAACAGGGAGTTTGCAAGATTTGACTAACATTTGCCTTGATTTGTGTATGAAAGCACTTACGACACTTCATGTACGTAGGATTCAAGGAGCCTACTGCGGGTCCATAAGGAGACCCATTAAGAAAGCTGAACAAGGAAAAGCACATAGCTTCTCTCACCATTCATTTCATGTTCGCCTCTCCCCCTAGCACCCATCAACAAGGTCAGTGTTAGAAGAAGGCCTGTGCCAAGGAAGTCAATGACAAAAATGCAAGGGGGTGGCCTTGAAGAAGGCATGAGGGAGCTATCCTACTTTTCACCAGACGATGATGACCTATCATTCGAATCAGGGGCAACCAATCCATTGATGCCAGTCGTTGACGGGCCTATTTGATCCAATGAAGAACACTGCAAACACATCAAGTAAGAAGGAAACTTTCAGGTAGTTTCAGCTATAGTAAAAGGGAAATTAGTTAAATGAAAAAACTTCTACAACACCTGGGCACTAGGTGACAAAATAGGGAAAAGACAAAATTGTATTTTAAAATTACTGGATAATGGGGGGTAGGTGAAACCCTAATGTAATCAAATCTAGGCTGCACAATGTAATTCAATCCTAGCCATTCATTTGGGCTTTGGAAAACTATAAATAGTGGTTTTCCCCTCACTTGTAGAGGGTTGGAGAACTGATGTAAAGACATTCTATAGCAATAGAAAGCAGCATTGCATGATTTACGTGTGTTCCTTTTGAGTTTTCTCTTTATGTATGCATGGTTCAACTTCCCTATTAGTTTAGGTGTTAGTTTCTTGAATGGAAGTGGTGATGGTGATTGTTGTTTTAGTATTTGATGAATTTCTAGCTCATGCTTTTTGTGGTTCATTGATGATGAATCACTTTGTAAAGCTAGTCTGAGTTTCCTTCCTTTATTGCCACAACTTAGTTCGATTACATGTGCATGATGTGTGTGTGTAATCCAGAAATTTGCAGTCCTTAGAAGATTGCATTGGTTTTGTGTAGCTGTAGGCTTCTCTTGGTCAAGCAAAACCCAGTTTAGGGAGTTTTTCTACTGTAGCATCCTCCATGATCATTGTTCATTCGTAGTTTCAGATCTAGGAACCTTCTGTCTTCCCTGCCTCTTTTTACTTTTTTTTTTAATGAGTAACCTATTCGAAGGTTCATTGCACATTGTAGAGCTAAATCCAATGACAAAATGGAGTTCAAGACTATTGTTTGAACCTACAACAAATACACAACATCCCCATCTTAGGAACTCCATTTCAAGACCCAACTTCCCATGCTTTGTAACCCATCGGTAAGTCCGCCTTGTGATTCCAGCAAAATCGCATAAAACAACTGAGATATTCCAAGCACTGTCAAGACCTGACATTAGAGACCTTGGGATAGTGTTCTGCAATCTGATTGTGGAAGATTGTCTTTTAAGAGAGGTAGTGCACCTATGCACTGCCTGTGTTGAGAAAGTGTGAAAAAACACCCATCAACAATGAGGAATTATGGTAAGTAAATCCTTTTCATCATTGGTCTTGTTAGCATCAAAATTTTGTGGAGCTGAGAGAAGTTCTGAAAAAAATTTAATGCCTTCATTATTGATATCTTCTTCCTTTGTTAACCAATTCCTTGTAGCTATTTCTTGAATTGTATGTATTGAATTTGCAACTTTCTTGATTTGTGCAGATGCATGATTTTTTTTGTGTTACGATCTCCCTCTCTTAACCATAATTTCCTAGATTTTTGTCTCCAATAAGACTCTTCCCTTGCACATAATTCTACCCATTCTGCCTATAGTGACTTCTATTTTTCATATAAATCAGCATCTACCCCATTTTTAATTATGCACTCATGAATTGCTGTAAGCTCCTTGAATACTAAATCTTTTTGCTGGAAGATATTCTTAAAGACTTGCTTATTCCAAGACCTTATTTTATGTTTTACATGAACTAATTTCTTGTAAAACTGAAACATTTTAGATCCCTCCTCATATGGAGCATTCTTCCACCATTTCTCTAATAGGGCTAGAAATTGGGGGTGCCTAAACCACATACTCTCAAATTTGAAGGAGGATTTAACCCTTGAAATAGTTATGTCTGATATATCTAAATAGATTACATAATGATCAGATTCCGGATATGGTAAAATATCATATTTGAGCTTGTGTGGGGAAAAAAACCAGTTGGAAGAAACCAAAAACCTATCTAGCCTTTCAGCTATTCGCAAAAAGCCCTTTCTTCTGTTAGTCCAAGTGAATTCACCAGATTCTGGTCTAATATCTCTCAAAGCATTTGATAGGATAAAATGATTAAAGTTAGCCATAACCCTAGCTGGAGGAATTATACCACCACATTTCTCCTCTAGAGAGATTATTGAATTAAAACCTCCCACAATAATAATCTTGTCATTGTGAATTACATAAATATTACTAGGTATTTCATCCCATAAGTTTTTCTTGTCTATTGCGGGAGTAGGCCCATACACATTTATTAGCCAAAAATGATGATTAAATTTTGTTACTTCAACTAACTGCGAGAGGGGCTGATTTTTATGAGACTTAACTTGGACTGATTTAGGGTTCTATAAGACCAATAGACCTCTAGAGGCACCTTGAGTAGGCAAATGTGAAGATGCCCAATTCTTCCATTTGGAGATTGTAGATTCAAATAAATATTTTGAAGTTTTGGTTTCTTGAAGTAAGAAAATATCAGCTCCACAAGCATCTACCAAATGCTTGATGCGAGCTCATTTATCAGGGGCATTAATGCCCCTGAAATTCCATGATGAGATCCTCATTGCTCCCGAGGAGAGCAGTAAGCTCTCCTTAGACGCTTGTTTGACAAGGATTCCTATATTGTTTTTTGTATCCCAGATTCAATATGTTCTTGCATTTTTACAAAATTTGATTTTCTACCTCTTTTACCAGGAGTTTTCTTCACCAATGAATTTAATGGGGTCTGAGACAAGCACCTTAAATTTCTTATGCTTAAAACTTCATATTTGTGCCGAAGAAAATAAACCAAATATTTTCTTGAAAAATCACTAATGAAGATGGCATAATATAGATGGTTTCTAAGATATATGAATTAACTCTAAAATCCATTTTGCTATGAGAATTTAACTTTATTTTGCTTATGAAACACACAATCTCACCTATATATTTATTCTTCAAATGTTTTTGATCCTTTCTCACCTAGATGTAGTCTGATCTTTGATGTCAAAATATTGGCATATTAACTAATTCATTTACATGATCAAAAGTCAGGCATAGTTAGATTAAGTAGTACCACCCAATCCAAATAAATTACCATGCCTAATACCCTTTTCTAAAACCAAATCTCCCCTAACCAATTTTTAACCATGATCTTATCATAAATAATATGAACAATATTATCATCCATCTTAAAATCTTAAATATGATTTTTGGCTAAACCATGAATGTGCAACACTTCGAATAGTGTCTTCATTGTGCAACACATGAAAAGAGGCACCTAAATCAATATCTCTAAATATTATAGATTATTAAATTTTAAAATGTTTTTAATTAGTGATGAACTATAATTTTCAAACATAGAAATGGGTTCAAAAATTTTCAAGCAATATGACATAATAATTTTGAGTGAATTTATAGTGAATGTGGAAGTTATCTATTCTTAATTTTTAATGCAACATGAAAATTAAATAAAAATATGATTATTTTAGGGTTTTTTAATATTAATATTAATATTATGTTTATTGTTAAATGTTAAATAGTTGATGTGTAAATAGTTGTCAAAAACCTTTAGAACATAGTTGGTAAATTAGCCTTAGAACATATTCAACCCGCCATTCCCAACTACCTTATTGAACTAAAAATCATTAAATTAATTTTTTTTTATACATTAAAAGTGAGCAATCTAATATTAAAGTTTCCCAACTCAAAACCCTAATTAGCTTCAAGAATTTCTATTTCAATAATAAGATGAACCATAATGTAAAATGTATATATATTGTAAAACATAATAAGATGAACCATAATGTGAAACCATTTAATGTAAAATGTATATACTATAAAACATAATAAGATGAACCATAATGTGAAACCATAATGTAAAATGTATATAATGTGAAGATCATCATCTAAGAACCATAATGTGACAAATCACAATATAAAATGTATAAAAAATCATGTGTCTGCATGTAAAATAAATCAAAGTGGAGGATGCCTAATATGACTGTGGATCGATCTCTCTCTTGATCCTTGTCTGGATCCATGTCCCGATTCTCTAGATCTGTGGTCCGATGCCTCTTCTGATCCTTGTTTGGATCCATGTCCCAATTCTCTGGATCCATGGCTCGATGCCTCTCTCGATCCTTGTCTCGATCCATGTCCCAATCTGCCTCCCTGCATAAGAAAGTACATTAATTAATTTAATGTACACATGTGTAAATGTAAAGTCATCTTAAAGTTTTGTACTTTCAATGTTTGAATGTAGCAAGTACTTTAAATATTATAAATGTACCTCAAATGTATCATGCATAGGATCGTCTACATGCTCCAAATCTCCAAAGCGTGACAAACCCTTGTTTTGCTAGAAATTTAAAAATACAAGATTTCAATGAAGAGTGAGAACTACTTTAAAGTCAACTTTATTTTATATATGTATGTGAATTTTTAGAATGCAAAATATATAGATGATTATTTGAAAGTACTTGCGTCTCACCCTGGAGCACTCTACCAATGTCACTAATGTCACAAGAATGCATAGTCAAATTAGGGACACCTGTATTAGGTAGAAGACCAGTGCCAAAGAGAAGTGAGCTATATGTGCCATGTACCTCGTGTGCAGTAACCTCAACTCGATGTTGTGCAGGGACTGTAGGCTGGTCTGGAATATGTTGATCATCTTGTGAATCCGCCTCACCCCGACCCGATTTTCTACCAAAATGCTATCTAATATGAGCTGGTACAACATCTAAAGGAATCCCATACTCATCATTGATAAACTGGTATGATGATAATAAATCAATAATGGAAACTGAAGCAACATTACGTATAGTGGATTCACTCATCTGGGCCACATCTGACGGTGATAGTAGCTCTGCACGAATGTAGGGATCATAATTGGTAGATGTAGCGTCAGTGGGAGGAAGACTAATTTGCGGACGTGATAAGTATTTTCCTACATGATCAAATGACATCTGATCAACTTGAGTAGCAATCGTGGTAATACTATCAAAAAGGTCAAATCAGGTAGGTGTTGTTGCTACACCTCCTGATACTACTAGTTCCAAATGTTTTGGAAGAACCAAAAGTTTTGGACCAACTAATGCCCTCTTGTTGACAGGTGGTGGAAAATCTGCATGTCTAAATTGAAAATTTTCAGCAAACCTCCCTTTTCCCTATCCAACATGTGAAGGAATAGATGTGTAGTCCACTGCTAACCCTAAATGAAACTCAACATATAGTTTTTTGCAAAAATAAAGTGGCAACTCATCATTATGAGGCCATCTGTGATGGGCTTCCAACCATATGGGATATATAAACGAAGCAACAAGCTCATCTGTACATCTAGTAACAACATATCCTCTAACTTTTTTTTGTCCCATATAATGAGGGAACATGTTGTGCACATTATGTGTTGAAGCTCTACTAGTAATAGAATCAATTTTCTCTATGCCAATAACACTGTTGGAAAGGGACCTATAAAACTCCTTAGTGTTGACCTCATCACAAGGATTATAAGATCAAATTGTGTGAATCATACGATAGATCTCCTGTTGAATACTAACTAATCTATCTCTATTAGGGAGATTAGGGGAGTTAAGTATTGTTTGGTCCAAACATCTCAAAGCATTCTCTAATCTCCTAATGCTATCATTATATAAATTAGAGCTAGCCTTAGCTTGCTCTTGAGACTGAGTGGAATGACGTGATCCCTGATCATCAACCATATCTATATAAATACAAAGATCTGCAAATTTAATTAAAACAAAAAAATACAAATATGTACTTATTTTATTTCTCTAATTTAGTAAAATATGCAATAACCATTTTTCTAGTAAGATGCTCCATAGGAAATTATAAAAAATAGGAAATGTGAGCAATGAGTGGCTTGAACATCATGAAGTAAAAATAAGAACAATTTTAAGTTCATTCAACTCTCTATGAAAAAGAGGGAGAAAGGGATAAAGTAGGATAATAAAAATTTTCCTATAAAAGAAGTGGTACTAAAATATCCTAATGAAACATTCACATGTAAACGTAACATGTAAGCATATAAATACATAAATCTTGAATGCTTTAAGAATTATGGACATGAGGATTAAATTTGACTAACTTCATAGGAGATTTAAAGTCTTAAACAAAGAATCTCATGTATTATCATTTAAAATTGCAGGGTATCTCTAAATTCCAAATAAAAATCATATAAGTGTGTATAATATAGGATAAGAGTGTATGATAAAAGAGTGTATGATTATGTATAATGCATCTATATAAGTAGGGATAAGGAGATAATCATGCATAACTTATATTTAAAGAGACATATTGTATTTTAGGATACTTACAAATTACAATCAACCATAAGCAATTCTACACTATAATTATGTGTGGTGCAATTCTACAAGTCATGTTAGAGAAGGGGATATTCTATTATGATTGATGTCTTAAGTGTTTATCCTTTTGTCATTACACACATCTAGGCCTTTTTGGATGCCTCACTAAGTGAATGTATAATACCATTCTTGGTGATGGCACTGTACATTCAATACAATAAATGATCAATCAAATACAAAAGAATATTAAATAACAATATATGATCAATCAAATACTTTATTGATATCATCTTGGAAGACTATTTATTGGAGTTATGTGAATCGATAAGTGAAACTAGTTATAGTGGAAATTTTGGTGCCTACAATGTATTTTAGGATATGACTTAAACAACTTTATAATTTCATTTAAATGCATGATTTTATAAATATATTTAGGTGGTGCATTTATAGTCATACTTTCTTACATTAAGTTGTAAGTCATATCCTAAAATACATTGTGCTAGGCACCAAAATTTCCACTATAACTAGTTTCACTTATCCATTCACATTTATCTCTAATTACTAAGGGTAGTAATTGCAGTTATGTGAAAGGATAAGTGAAACTAGTTATATAGTAGAAATTTTGGTACATACATTATATTTTAGGATATGACTGACAACTAGATATAATTTCATTTAAATGTATGATTTTATGAATATATTTAAGTGGTGTGCATTTAAATGAAATTATAGTCATACTCTTACATTAAGTTGTAAGTCATATCCTAAAATACATTGCGCTAGGCACCAAAATTCTAGTACAATTAGTTTCACTTATCCATTTACATAAACTCCAATTACTACCCTCCTAAGATTATTTCAATAAAGTATTTGATTGATCAATTATTGTATTGAATGTACACCATCACCAAGCATGACCTATTAAACATTCACTTAGTGTGAGGCATCCAAAAAGGCCATTATAACCATTCCAAATTATTTCAATAAATTGTTATTTAATATTCTTCTATATTTGATTGGCATTTTGCATGTTCAATTAATTGACTACGTTCAAAGGCTGATATGTCAAAGAGTGAGTCTAAAATACATTTTGAACCCAAGTTTTCCTACATTCAATACATTAACAGATCAATCAAATACAAAAGAATATTAAATAACAATTTATTAAAATAATTTGGAAGGGTAATAATTGGCCCTTTTCGCCATTCTCAATGATGGTATACATTGAATACAATAAATGATCAATCAAATACTTTATTGAAATAATCTTGAAAGGGTGTATTAATTGGAGTTATGTGAATAGATAAGTGAAACTAATTATAGTAGAAATTTTTGTGCATAGCACAATGTATTTAGGATATGGCTTACAACTTAATGTAAGAGTATGACTATAATTTCATTTAAATGCACCACTTAAATATATTCATAAAATCATGCATTTAAATGAAATTATATCTAGTTGTAAATCATATCCTAAAATACATTGTAGGTACCAAAATTTCTACTATAACTAGTTTCAATTATCCATTCACATAACTACAATTTAATAACTCCAATTACTACCCTTAGTAATTGGAGTTATGTTAATAGATAAGTGAAACTAGTTATAGTATAAATTTTGGTGTCTAGCACAATGTATTTTAGGATGACAAGTTACAACTCTATAATTTCATTTAATGCATAAAATTAGAGTTGTAAAATACATTGTTTTAGATACCAAAATTTCTACTATAACTAGCTTCACTTTTTGCAAACAAGGGTAGTGTTGGTGAACTTTCATTTTTTTCATCAATGTTTACTAACTCTTTTGCTTAATTTCTAGGTCTTTGATAGATTTTGAGTAGCATAGGTTATATATGGTTTAGGATGACAAGTTACAACTCTATAATTTCATAATGCATAAAATTAGAGTTGTAAGTCATATCTATAATTTCTACTAGGCCCACATCCTAAAATACATTGTTTTAGACACCAAAATTTCTACTATAACTAGCTTCACTTTTTGCAACAAGGGTGGTGTTGGTGAACTTTCATTTTTTTCATCAATGTTTACTAACTCTTTTGCTTAATTTCTAAGTCTTTCATAGATTTTGAGTAGCATAGGTTATATGGTTTAGGTTGTTCTCTTATACAATTTTTTGTACAAAAGGGTTTCATTTGCTTGGACTATGATTTGTCAAATAAAGACTCAAAAGTAAAGTCTATGTCACTGAGATAATGGAAGTGTACAAACTTGATAGGAGGCAATGACATTAAGATTATTTGTAAGTTGATATTTAAGGGAAATGAACTACATTTGTATTCCATTAGTTTGTGCTTTCTCTTGAATGAGGTAGCAATGAACTTTGATGTGTTTGGATTTCTCACACATAACAAGATTCTTCACCATCCTTAAAACACTTTGATTACCACTACAATAATTGAACCTAGATTCACAATTTCTTCAAGCGCTTTATACTAGAACCTATTTCATGGTACATGGTTCTTTTAGGGTATAGGTCTCGCATCCCTCATAGATTCAACCAAAATTTTCATGATTTTATTATGGAGATTCTCTTCATCATATGGAAAGATAGAAATTCAACTATTTTTATCAATTGTTTTATTGATTTGCATGTTTTTCTTTATACTCAAGCTATGATTTGTTCTAATGTTTTGTTGTAAAATTTTCATCACCTTTTATAGCCAAACATTGGAGTTTATATTATTTTCTTGTGAAAGATAAACTACTGATGTGTTTGATTTGCAAACTGTATCAAAGAGTCCACTTTTTCAAGCCTCTTACAAGTTACAACATTTCACTATATCCTTTGAGTTCCCTTCCCTTTGAAATTAGTTAAAAACAATAGGAAAATATAATGAGGGTGCTCCTTTGATCTTTTTTAGTAGATCCTTTTTATACTTATTTAAGTTTTTCCACTATCACCACCTACTTAAAATCAAACTCTCTTAGGTATCCTTGGGCATGCTTGTTCTTTTAATACAAATCCTACTGAACATGTGCCACTGAGATAATTTTATCACCTTTTATAGACAAAAATTGGAGTTTAAATAAACTACTGATGTGTCTAGTTTTCATTATGTCTGGTTTTCTCATATAATTAAATAAAGGAACCTTTATTACAATAAACTTCTATTTTAGTCCTCTTACATCATCAATTCCTACTAGGAGGGGATGATTTCAACACTAGGAGCATTAAGTAGACTATTAGACAACTTGATTGACTAGGCTACCTAATTTGTAGTGGAGGTTACTAAAGAGCATAGATGAAACACAATAATGTTGGCTTGCTAAACACCCCAAGCACATTGAAACCAATGCATAGTCTAGTGCCCCATTTTTGTAGGCATTACAATCAACCTTGTTATAGAGTATTACACCTACTTATTGACAAGTATGTCACATTTAAATAAATGTGCATATAATTTAATTTATATCCATTTTAAATTATTTTAAATTAGATTAATTACAATTATTTGTTACAAATATTCATGACCCTATGCTCTTTTGTTTTAGTAAGATTTTGACAAATATTCATGAAAAATTATAGTTTTGTCACATGTGAAAATGAGTGGATCTTCATGATTGGACCATCCAATATCAATGGTTGTTCTTCTAATGATGTCTTACACGTGTTGATATTCATATTGTATTTTCACGCATCCTTGTATCAACATAGGTTGTTCTTCTTACACATGTTGATATTCAAGATTGTATTTTCATGCATCCTTGTATCAACATGGGAAATCTTATAACTATATGACTTGGTTTGCAAGATAGCCTCTAATATTTTAAAAGATAACTCTTGGTATACTTTTCAATAGATCTATAGGTGATATTTGAGTAACTAAAGTTTCAGTGAGCAAAGATCATAGAGAATAGAACAACAGTTTTTTGTAAAATATGAAAAGCTGCAAAAGGATGTCATTGAACAAAAGACTCGGGTGCAAAAAATTTGTGAAGGCATTCAAGCTTGTTGAGTCAAAAAATGCTTAAATCTCAAGTAAAAGCTAAGTTAAAGATAGTTTGAGGGAAAGCTGCTATGTGAAGCCTATAATGGAGACTGAACCTAGTCTTGAAATGAGAAAATTGGTATTGAAAAATGAAGGATGAATGGGAAAGCCACATTCCAAAGGAGGCGAACCTTGCTTATGGTTACTATGAAATGACCAGTTTGTAGTTTAAGTAGATATTTCAATGATTTGATTCTCACTTGTCTCATCACCATCAAATAAGTTGAGGCATGAGGCTTTTCAGATGTATGATCTGGTCATGCAATTAATCAAAGGATATGCCTATCAAATGAAAAGAGAAGCTTGAGACAATGACTGGAAAACTTGATGACTATCTGTCCAAAAATCCTCATCTCATTGGTGATGATGAGAGAGCAAATAGTTTTCAAAATAGGCTGGGTAGTGCAAATGGTATTAAGAGGGCATGTAGGGGTATTTATAGCCATCAAATTTATCAAAGTGATGTTTTAAGCAGAGAAAATCGTAGCCATGGTTCCTTTAAATCAATAAAGTGTTGTTTTAGTTCCAAAATAACAAATCAAAATAAATCAATAAATCATAAATAAATAAACTAATGATAATAATAGTACTATGTTTGCTAAGGGTACTTAGAATAATATCTTTCTTTGTTTTTTTATCAAACAAAAAATTTATTAACCCTTATCCTGAAAACCCCAGACAAGCGACTATTTTTAAGTTCACAACTAAGCCAAAAACTCCATGTCACAGATTCATAACCCTATAATCAGATTCATATGCAAACTTGCATGTCGCAGTTATTAGATTCCTTATGCAGAAACTGCACATTAGAATTTTTTTTTGATTTTTTCTAAAATTAAACCCTTGTAGGGTACAAAAACACCATAATTTCACAACTCAAACCCTTATATGAGTGCACAAAATGACCTTATCAAAAATAGCATGGGCAGAGCAATATTTAGCCAAGAAAACTACAATAAAGAAAAAAGCCCAAAAAAAATTCCTAACTAACAGTCGTTGCATAAGGAATTCTATATAAAACACATTTTACACTCGAAACTAATTGATCATTAAACAAAAAAAGCACTTCACAAATGAAATGAAAGAAACCAAATGAGTGAACTTGGCTTCGAAATTGCTTTTGTAGACGAGATCTTCGATCAAGCTGCCTTTGACCGCAATTTCTTCGGGCAAACATACAAAATGCTCGGGCCCAATTTTGTTTTGTTTTTTATATCCTCCTTATTCAGTCGGAAGGTATTCAGCTGAGTAGGTTTCGGCCGAAACATACTTAGCCTAAATGGCAAGGCCATGTAGGTGCCATGTTGTCACCACGTGGTTTCAACTGAATCCTATTCGGCCAAAACTATTTTGGCTGAACTTGGTTCGATAGAATTCATACGGTTGGCCAAAGTGTGACACATGTTTGTACTTTCAACCATGAATGAATGATGATTGGTGATTGAATTTTGAATGAATGAATAATGAATTAGGGTTTAAAGGACTCCTTTTATAGAGGAGAGTTAAGAATAAGGATCATGATCAAGGGCCAAGATTAAATTAGAAAATAATTTAATAAAGGGTGGAGGTTAATTGAGAGAAGAAAGACATGGATAGGTAAAGACTTGAGGTGGAAGATACGATTGGCACAAAAAAAGAGGTGATAAGAGAAATTAAATAATAAAGATTATTTAATTTAGGTGGCTAACATAGAAGAAATAAATAAAATATTAATTTTATTTATTTCAAAAGAAAGGTGAGAACACATTATACAAATAAATAATTAAAAAAAAAATTTAATTGGGGAGATAAGGAAAGGATAAATAATTAAATAAATATAAAATTTATTTAATTATAGAGAGAAAAGGCTAATGAATAATTAAATAATTAAAATAATTATTTAATTATAGAAGAAGAGGGAAAAGATAACTTTTAAAATAATATTAGACTTAAATGCTTAATAAGAGTCTAGAAAAGTATGAAAGTGATTTACAACACTTTACAACACCTTTACAAGACATCGTTTAATGAATTTGCAAGGGTCCAAGACCTAATGTGGATGTGTAAAACACCTCACAACACTAAATCAAGGCCTCATTTAGTCCAATTTATCATCAATTATTCCCAAATCAAGCAAGGACAAAGGGATACTTTTTTCGTGTCCACAGTTAACCCCCACTTTAGTGAGAGGATGAACTTGCTTCAAACTCACACTAAAGTAGACATTCAAGAGGGGTCCAATCATACCAATGCGGATGAAAAAGGATAACAAATATCAAGGCATCGATCAAGCCCCCAAGATCCAAGATCCTAAGTCAAACCAACATGAATGCAAAAGGACACGCACAAGGATGAATGATTTGCAACAAAAAAAGATACGCAATCATGCAATGACAAGAACTAAAGGAAAGAAAAATGAAGTGGATCAAAGA
Source organism: Sequoia sempervirens (assembly GCA_007258455.2). Classification (NCBI taxonomy): domain Eukaryota; kingdom Viridiplantae; phylum Streptophyta; class Pinopsida; order Cupressales; family Cupressaceae; genus Sequoia; species Sequoia sempervirens. The sequence goes on along the minus strand of VDFB02358134.1, from coordinate 194,417,318 downwards.
CGCGCTCACTTTGGGGCCATAGAACTTCAGGTCGTCCATAGGGTGAGTTGTCCCAAAGAAGTGGTTTAGTGAGAAAGTCATGCCAATGTGTTAGCTTTCCACTGTATAATGAGAAAGTCATGCCAGTGTGTCGGCTTCCCATTATACAAACCATACCAAAGTTATCCTCCTGATAACTTTGATAAGGTACCACAATGAAAATGCTTTTGTAAATGTTTTTGAATGTTATGTAAAAATTTTGTTGAAGGGGATTTTGCTTTATTCATGTAAGGTCTTCTTCTTAGGGAGCATTGTACCTAATGTCTCCAAAAGAGGACAAGTCAGGGTGTCAGAGCATTTCCCATGGGATGCCTCATTCGCATCATACCATTCCAGTTGATCGTACACTCTTGGATGAAATCAAATCCAATGACCACCAAGAAGAGGACACATCACAAGAAAAAAAAAATCATGCCATGAATTTTTTCCAAAAGATGTCATCTTTGTATGTCCCCACTTTAAAGAGGTTGCTACACCATCACTATGAGAAATTTCTTTAAAGTATCCAATGATGAATGAGAGAAGACATGAGAGCCAACTTGGAAAGCCCTATGCCAAGTCATATGTTTCCGAATTGAGCTACATCATGAATAAGTATGTCAAATGCGAGTCAACTTAAGGCATGTTGTCCACATCCCAAGCTTGCTCTTATATGTTCTGAGGGAGCTCATGTTGATGAAAGGTAATGTCTACATTAACTACATTCATTCATTTTATAAGAGCTTCCACATCATTTGTATTTGTACCAGGAGGAACCACTATTTGTTGCAATGCGGTTTGGAGCATTGAATGATAATTTGGGAATTTTGAAGAAGATCCCAAAGGGATATCTTTATGGGGGTGCTCTTAAGTTGTTCAACAAGATCATACTCTCTTAATCAAGGAGCACTAGGTAGTATAGAATTGGGCAAAGGTAAGGAGGTTGGGGTTGATGTGAAGGTGGGTAAAGGACAAGTTGAGGTTGAATTACATTGACATATTTTGTTTTAGGTTGCTCACAACAAACCTTAGTGGATGAAATTGGTGAGATGAAGTCTTGAAGAGATTCATCTAACATATCAAATTCATCACTACTAAAAGGTTTGGGAGATAAGTTATCGTTGGATGGTTTGGGTTGGTCATCACAAGCCGTAGTGGATGAACTTAATGAGAGGAAGCCCTGTAGAGCTTCATCTAACTTATCCAAGTCATCACTATTAACCGGTTTTGATGATATAGTTTTCCTAAAGTGAATCATAGTTTTCATTGGTTCATTTGATGTTGTGAGGATTTCATTTGCTTTTTCTGATGAATCTAATCTAAATGAACTAGGAACTAATGTTGAAAATGAGCATTGTAAAAATCTAATGCTATCTATAACTTCCATTAAAGGAAATGATACTAATGCTAATGATTTGAATGTAGCAAAAAATAATTGCACAAAAACAAAAAAGTAACTGAAATAAGTAATAATTGAAGAAATTGGAAACATAATATTGAAAATATAGATGCAAAATGTGTACTGGGACTAAGTCGCCCAAGGTGGTGAATTAGTCCTATTAGGGTTATTTTTTAAGTTTTTCTAAATTTTATGATGGATATTAATGTGTTATGTATTGTATCATGCAAATCTAAAGTTCAAATGCATAATTTCACTATTGTGCAAGGAAATGAAATGCAATAATGCAAGCTTAAATGAGATTTTCACTAATGCAATTTTTAAAACCCTAGGATGCAATTTAAACAATGCAAAACCTAATGCAATGGGGTGATCCCACAATAGTGGTTTACAATTTTTTTGCCAAACTGGACACTGAAATAATTTTTTTAACTAAATCTTTAGTTTTAGGCACCTATAGCGGCTAAACCATGAAGAATTTGAAGATGACGCATACTAGAGTTTCGTGAAATTTTGTCTGTAGATTCTAAATATATTTTTTTCAATTTTTTTGGAATCAGATTGCACTTCTTTTTCCATCTCCCTTGAAAACTAGTTTTTTCAGAAAACAATATTTTTAAAAAGTGACGCTCACCGTATAACACATAACTTTTTTTCCATGAAGTATAAAATTCTAATTCTTTCGAATTTAGATTTGTAACTCCGATATCTAGTGCTTCCACTTGGTTAGATAGTTTTTTATTGAATATATTTTTTTTCAATCAAATTTTGAAGTCAAACCAATTGCAATTCAGACAAAGCGTGACTGTATAACAGACAACTTTTTTTGTATGTATCAAAATTCAAAGTTTGTTTTTTGTTGGATCAAGGACTTCAATATTTGGTGCACTCATATTTTTCAATTTTTTTTGACAATCTCCTATTTTTCCACATGTAGAACAAAGAGTTTGATTTTCGGTGAAAAACCTACATTCACAAGAAATGAAAAATAAATATAATAATAAAATTAAATTTATTTAAAATTATACTTTTTGGGAAGCTTATAATAAGGACTACATACTTAATTTTTTTTTTTTTTAAATTAATTCATTTGATCCCCCAAAAGGTAAATCAAAAGTTGTTTTTTATCAACATTTTGATAGGTGTAAAGGAGACTCTGTTATAGGTATGGTTTAAAACTAGCAGGGTTCTATCCAAGGGGGTTTGATCTAAGGTAGTTTTATCAAACCATCTTCAATTGGAATGCTTTAAATGAAACTTTTAAAGGCTTAAATCATTATATTTTCTAAAAATATGTGATTTCAGCAAAAATCAAAATCTCCCATAAATTATAAACTAGCTTTGTGGGATTGCCCAATGTTGATGCAAGTTAAACCTAGGATGAAAATTCACTTGAAATTAGAAATAAAATGTTCAAAAGTCAGGCTCACCAAAATGTAAATAAAGATTTTGACACCCAAGGGATTTCTTGCACTTCTAGGGTTTTTCACCTAAAAGGAGAAAGATGGGCCGAAATGCAATGTAAACACTCAAGATTAATGTAATGGATGGATGAAATATACTTAAATATGATATCTAAATGCAAAAATATGAAGATAAAAGATGATTATTAATGCAAAACCTAAGAAATGCAAATTTTTTGAAAACACATTGTGATATGCATAAAGATAAAATGAATGCAATAAAGAGCAAAATAAAGATGATAAACTGAAATTGTGCACCTAGAAATTGATGAAGAGAAGAATGGAGACTGCAGAGACCTATGAAATTCTAGAAAACTTGATTTTTGAGCCAACTAGGACACTTACGCCAAGTTGGGCAACTTAGTCCCAGATTAGGGAAACTGTTTAGAAAGCTGTTTCTGCCAAATGGGTATCTGAAACTGTAAAAATTCTAAAAAACCAATGCAGTGGGACTAAGTCACCAAAAGTGGTGACTTAGTCCACTTAGGATTTTTTGTAAATTCGAAAGTGGAAACAAAATTCCATAGTTTGCACTCTATTTTTTGAAGGGAATTCGGATCTGAATCTGTAAAAATACCTACAAAATAAAGTATAAATTGATTTCTAATGGGGGTTTGCCTTGGTCAAACCCCTAGGCCCTAGTTGGTATTTAAACCTTGAAAGAGGTAAAATTTGCATAAAACCCTAGCCCTAAGTGTGTTTAAGACTAGGAAGTCTGAAAATAAGATGCAACCCTATTCTAATGTGCAAGAATAAAATGCATAAATGGATTTAGAACAATGCAAGACTCACTCTAAAAGATAATAAATCACATTAGAAATGAATTTAAATGACATGAAAACCTTCCTTAGGCTAAAGATAGAGAGAAAGTGGAAGATGGAATCACTTTGAAAACAAGTCTTTAGGCTTGATTTGATGGCTAGTTGCATCTCCTCAACCTAGATTTCTCCATGATTCACCATAGGAATCCATGACAAACCCTTTGCAATGTAAGATCTTGAACAAAAAGTGAGGTTGAAGACTTGCAAAAACCCTGGCTTTCTGCCCTAAAGCTTCAACTTTGTTGTAGAAAGACTAATGAAACTTCTTGTGAATGATATTTGATTCTCGACTCTTGATTTTGTTTGATGAAAATGACTTAATGTTTTGAAAAATGACCTAAAAACATGTATTTATAGGCATTAACACCAAATTATTCATTATTTTAATTTCACAGGCCGACATCCCTAAAGAATTTGAATTAGGTCGGTGATTTTCCCACTCAAAAGTGAAAAATACCTCAAAAGGGACTAAGTCACCACCCTGGGCGACTTAGTCCCACTAGGGGTTTTTGAGGTGGTTTTGTGAAATTTGAGTGGTTTGAATGTAGCTTGTCAGGACTTGTATAATTTGTGAGTGGAATAGGCCTTAAAGTCCAAAATCATGAGCATTAGGGGCCTATAAATACAATTTTAAAGGGGTGATTGATGTAATGGTATCTAAAATAGGACCTAATTAGGCCACATATTGTACTTTCTGCAAAGGAGTACAATCTCCGTGTCCACAACACTCAATAAAATAAAGAGATCAAAGAACCTCCATGTTATCACTAAAAAATAGTTAAGTGCAATAATAATGCATGACTGTTAGGGTTCAGGCAGATTGGAGCAATAAACATTAACAATTATATGTAGATTAAATAACCTATAAATAAAAATGAAGAATAGCACAAAAGAGATCAACACAAAATTTAACGTGGTTCACCCAATATGGGATACATCCACATAAAATTATCCATCCAATGATTTTATTATCCAGTGCAAAAAAAAATTACAATCTCGTGAACACCATGCCATAACATACATCCCAACCGCTTATAACAAGCTTTTTGGAACCTTAAAGAATTAGGGTTTTACAAGGTCAGTTTTCATTTGATGTGTTAATAGGAAAACCTTGACGTGTCAGTGGGAAAACCTTGATGTGTTAACCAAAAAAAAAAATTGGGGTGATGCCTCAAACCCCATTGATACATTACAAGTGTACAATATTTGCATGATCAGTTACCATATACCAACAATATCCCACTTGGAGACTGATTAGGCTCCACACCAAACAATGAACACAAACATAATGATCACAACAGGTCCACAAAAACATCAACTCTAATGTCATATGAACACAAACATCCAGGAACAAGCACAAGACCAAATAGAGAACCTGCAAATAAAAAATGTAGCTGTCTCATGTTATAGGATTAAGACAAATGCCACATTATTGTATAATACTATCTCTCACCTTTCCTTTATAAGCAAGGCTCATCTTTCATCTTGCAAATCATATTGAGACATCTTGTGATCTTGTATCATATTGTATTCTTTCTTGGTGGAATAACATCTCTTGTTGTTTCTCTCTTATGTAGGTAGAGGATATTTGGTGATGCATATTGATGATCCTGGGTGTATCCTGGTTATCAATTCAACATGGTATTAGAGTGTGAGCGATTCCAACATGGTATTAGATCTTTCAATCTTGCAAGCCCCTTCCCTTTTTAGAGAGTTTCTACCACGAAGTTTTTTTAGATCCTATATTGTAAATGTGTTTTTGGAAAGATATGGTGATTGCAACTCTTTTGACTATAGTGACAATATTTTTGGTTGTCTCATTGCATCTAGGAGGCTTGAGAAAGTAAGATTTGGATTTTGGTTCACTCAATTTGGCCATCATTTACAACATTAGAAAACAAGGGGTTGAAGCTTAGATCTAGTGAACAAATTTTTATTGGAGCATTTACGGCCCAAATGAACCTTGCCATTGCACTAAAAAGGCTAAAAAGTTGAATTTTGATAGAAAATTTGTCCATATTCAACATCAAGTATTTTTGAGGCAATTTTCTTTTGTCAAAAGGGTCATATAGTCCCCCCAATGTAGGTTTGTACAATTTTTAGAAAATAATAATTTTTTTTTAAAAATTATTATTAAATTTTTTTATAATTAAAAAAAATTATGGGTCTCAAAGGTACCTACACCTTCAAGGCGCGGTACCCTCGAGGCCCGCCCTCTTCATGAGGGCGGTACCTTATGGCAGTGCCACCTTATCTACAACCTAGGTCATAACTAGGGTGGAAGCCCATTAGGTTGCACCCTCCTTTTATAGAGGTGGCAAGGGGGCTTTTAACCCCCCTCGCCCACCGAAATTTTTAAAATTTTTTAAATCTATTTTTTTAAATAATATTTAAAAAAAACTATTTTAAAAATAAGTTTCAACGACCACTAGCACAACCAGTCTACCCCTAGTCGCATGGGTGACCAATGTCTAGGGTAGGGAGGGATAAATTTTTATTTTTATTTTTTTAATTTTAGCAAAATTGAGAAAATCACCATAAATATTGATTAAGGAGTCAAATTTTGGCAAATAAGATATCAACAGAAAGATGGTTCCGAGCACTATCCAATGGTGCAAGTATTTTTCTCAAATTTTCTACTTGTGCATTTTATAGTCTATTGAAGTCAAATGTGCATTTTTCACTCCCAAGCTCATAACTTTTTCCCATTTCCTTGATTTTTTGCAATTCTTGTAGCATTGGAAAGGTTATTTAGAACTCTTCAAAGCTACATGTGTTTTTTTTTCCAAATTTTTCATTTACTATTACTAATTCATTTTTTTTAACACTTTGGTTAATTACTTGGATATTTTGGCACTTGGAATCCTTTTTTTTGTAATGCTTCATTTGGGATGCTTTATATATATATCCAATATTTTGTCCTTTGTGGAAATTTTAAGCATCTTTTATAAGCATTTTCTTATATATAGATGCACTGAGATAGTGTCACACTATTGTACATGCTTTTGGGGATTTTGCACATAAGGTTGTGCCATATTTTGCACTTGCACTATATTATAAAGTGTCATGGGGGGTTGCGCAGTGCCTTAGTTATTTGTCATATCACCTTTTTCAAGTGAGTTTCCCCCCATGACAACAACAAATCCAATTGATTCTCACCTCATGAATGCATTCCTTCTTTTTTCACACCCTTTATTTAATTGTAAGTACTTTCTTGTGCACTTTTAGATGTTTCTTCTCCTTCATGCACTATGTGGTGATACACAGTTTTATTGGATCTATTATGTCTCTTCCTAGTCAATATTATGGGGGGATATCATACTATCCATGTTAATGCTTCCTTGGTTTCACTTTGGAGTGAGATATGTATCTAGTATTTGTTCCTATGTACTATGCAGATGCAGTGGTTGATAACCCATGCATTTAGAGAGATGGATCATTTACTATATAGACACTCTTGCATTCATGTTTTATGGAGGCAACCTCTCATCCTCAATTGATTAGCGTTCTTCAAATTATTGGAACTTGTATTTTTGAATTGCATTGGTTGAGTGGTGTCATTGAGGTCACTCGTGTAGATTCATGTGTCAATCAGTATCTTGAATTAACATGTGTTATTTTCCTTTTTTTTCCATCCAATCATTGTTCAATTAGTATCATTAGGGGCACTCATGCAGATTGTTGTCTTCTTGATCATGATTTTCATCCCATTTTTAGAGGAGGTTCTTCAGATTCAACATTATAGTAGTCATCATTTGATATTGTTTGCAACTTCTTCATACTTCAGTGATGTTCTTCATGTTCCTATTCTTTTTGGGGTATTGTTTTTTGAGGCTTCTTAGTCATTCATCTTGTATTTCTCTCTTTTGGAGAGGATTTTTCTCCCATAGGGTTTTTCTCTTTTTCTTTATTTGTGAGAGATTATTTGTACATGAGTACCTCATCAGGCCTTATTGTTAGAACCCATATTTTGCATCTTTGCATTGGTTTTTTCCTCCATGAGTTGCACTTAAGGGGGGTGTTGGTGCAAGTATGGTATTTTACCTATCTAGTTTACTAGTAGGTTCTATTCACATGTTAAGTTTACTTAGGTCATAGGAATATTTTTAGAAGTCTTAATTATCATGTTTAGATCTTATATTATTTTATGGCATTTAATTATTGAGTCTTGGGTCATTTAATATTCATTGAGTTAATTTTCTCATGTTATAGGATTAAAACACATGTCATGATCTTGTCTAATCTTATCTCTCTCCTTGCCTTTATAAGCAAGGGTCATTTTGTAAGTCATATCAAGACATCTTGTGATCTTGTATCATATTGTATTCTTGCTTGGTGGAATAACATATCTTGTTGTTGCTTCTATCTTATGTGTATGTGAAAGTTATTTGGTGTTGTAGATTGATGATCTTGGGTGTGTCCTGGTTACTCACTTCAACATGGTATCAGAGTGTGATTGATTTCAACATATATAGTCTACAACACTACAAAACACATAGATCTCATAATGTAACCTACAAATTCAACAATACATCAATAACCACATCAAATAAGGATTGTACAAGATAAAAATATAAGTTTTCTATGGCTCAAAAACCAAATTTTTAGGATAGATGACATTAAAATTGCTATCCTAAGTTATTTCATGTGTCTCCACATTCCTTGGAAAGTGTTCTTGAGGACATGAGAGACTAAATATTTATTATTTATTTTCCCATGACAAATTATAATTATATTCATAGAGGTGGACACTTTTTAGTGATGGTTAGAAGGCATGATGTAGGAGGATTCCATTTAGGTGTCCACTTTATAAGTGGAAAAATCTTTCTTTGCATGTGTGATAATTGGCATTTGTATGAAAATGCAAGTTGGGTGCCCAAGTTTGTATGTGTTGTTTGTGGAGCTGTCAGAGCCGTTAGAAGTAATGGAGCACTCAGGATTGACTTTTTTTCATTGGCTATAGGTTAAGTGCCCATTTGAAGTCTATGTGAATATTAAATAATTTTTAATATGTTTATGGGTTGTCCATTAAGGGAGGCATGGGTTTTTCTAGGTGGTTTTTGCTTGTTGTTTTGGGATACCATAATGGTAATCCCTCTCACAAATCTTTATAGATTGGAGCCTTGAGATAGAAGTTTCAGATTGAGTTGCAAGTAATAGGGTGTCACCAAATTGCTCAAATAATTGCAATGAAGTGTGTTGTTGTATATCTCTCCTTGAAGATTAATAATATACTTTCCCTCTTTATTGTGTGGATTTTTTTTTCTTGAATGGGTTTCTTCATGTAAATATGGTGTTATCATTAGTGTTGTTTTTACATTATTGTTGATTGTGCAACAATATATCATCATATTGGTTAATCTTAATTTCAGATTTGTAAACATATATTAAAGTTCTTTGTAGTTTAGTTTCACCTTGTTTCTCAACAAAAATTACCAATAGATTTGATTTGCTAGAAACTTACAAATTAGCATAGTGAAAGGAACCATTAAATAGATAAAATAGAAATTTAAGTGAATAAATCACATAACAAAATCTCTAAACCTTATTCACTATGAAGTTATCAGAAAGAGCTTTCCATCAACTATAAGAAGTCAAAAATTAAACACCATATGCAAAAGATATGACATTTTCAAGAAAGGAAAACAACTCGACTTCTAAATAGCATCTCTATCCAAAACAACAAAAAAAGGAAAAAAATATAGCATACTTCTTGTAAAGATGTTCTTTTCAACTATAAGAAGTAAAAAGTCCAACTCCTAGCATAAAAGTTATGGCCTTCGCAACGCCAGCCTATCATGGTATTAAGCTAGCTAGGGAGAAGGGAATTTCCAAAACTTGGGTTGAAGGGGATTCTTTGAATATTATTAATTTCCTTAGGAAAATTTCCCCTACTTCTTGGTCTATTGAAAGATTTATTGTTGATGCCCTCTCTATGTTGAATGATTTTGATTAAGTTTATATTTCCCATGCCTTTTGTGAGGCAAATGGGGTGGCAGATTTATTGGCGAATCTCAGTGTGGCATTAGCTAGATCGTGGAAGGTTAATGGTAACCTGTCGGCAAAGATTATATCCTTGCTTAATAATGATAGCTTCTAATTTTTTGGAGGGGGTCATCTCATCAGGTGTTCTCAAGGGTTGGTGTGTTAATTATTATCATTTGATGCTGATAAGACACTTGATGCTGGTGGTGCTCATTGGAAATTGTGGGAGTATGAGTTGTATGTGTAGGAGGGTTTTGGTCTTTATTTTTCTTTGTAACACAAAAGGTAGGTCCACATGCTTTCTAGGTGTAATTTTATCTTTGGACCTGTTGATTATTTGTATTTTTTTTCGTTGGGGTCTCTCTCCTATGAACTTGTCACCATTGAAGATGAGTGGTGATAGGTACTATAGGATAGAGCCCTTCTCATGTGATGAGATAAAAGCCAATGCTGATGTATGGGAAATTTTATAGAAGGAGGGTTACTCTGTTCATGGATAAATTGCACGGGTTTGAGTTGAATGTCTTGCAGGAGTTTTTCGGAGCTTGGCATGGTCGGGTGCTGAGTTTGTTTGGTATGGAAATCACTTTTAATGAGGAGTTTATTGCAGAAGTAATGGGGATGTTGACTTAAGGAAGGAGATTTTACAAAGAGAAATCCATGTCAGGGGTGGCCAGAATGAAATTCTTGAGGGACAAGGAGAAGGAAAAAATGGTTAGACTCCAATGTGGGGGTTATGATCACACCAAAATTAAGCCTATTTGGGGTGAGGTGGCCATGGTGCTGATGTGTTACTTTACCTTCGAGGGGAGGTACATGGCTCTGCATGGGCACCACTTCATGTTGCTTAATCATTTTTGACATGGTAAGCTTGTTTCTTTCCCTTTCTATCTTCTGATGTCTTTGGAAGATGGGATTGTAGACTTCAGAAGGAATCTTAGAAATCTCTTCTTACATGAGGGTTTGATGTTGTTGATTATGGAACATATAAAAGCTAATTATGTTATTGAGTCCCCTGTTCTTATAAATCCTAGTAAGTCCAAGAAGAAGGTGAAGATGAGTGGGAAATGTTAGCTTGAGGAGGTGGAAGATGATGTTGGAACATAAATTAAGGATGAATCTTCTGCATGGTTGGATGGTTACCACATGGACTTGGATTATGCCCCATCTATTGGGGTAAAGAAAAGCTCTGCCAAAAAGGATAAGCCCTGTTCCTCGCATATGAAATGTAAAATTCAGGTTACTTACGAAGAGGAGGTTTTGGAGGGTAAAGAAAGTAGAAGGAAGACTTCGAAATAGGGGCCAATGTGTTCCCATGAACTGGTGGAAAATATGTAGGAGGGAATTGGGGTTAATAAGGTTGGTGAGGTGGTACATTATGTGAATGAGGAGAATATTCAAGATTATGGTGGAGTTGGGGGGTCCCAGTTGTGGGAAAGGTGTATAGTTTTTTGGATTTGGTGGATTCCCTTGTTGTGTTGGCATCTAAAGACAAGGGAATAGAAAAGGTTGCTCCACCCAATGGATTCCAAGAAGAAGACCCTCCCATGAGATCCCATCAGGGGAGGGGTTTGCATTAGGGTGTGATGGAATTTTCGTAGGCTTCTGGGTTGGTCAAGGAAGGGGTAGATGTCTTTTTTAATTTGCTTGTGGCTGGTTCAAGAGGTCCAAGATCTCCATGGAAAGTATGACATGATTTTTCGTTGTAATATATCTACCCTAAGAAGCTTAAGGGAGAAGGAATCTATTTTTAGTATGGTCAAATCGTTGAATTCCAACCTTAGCCTTATGGTGGAGGATGTTGCTAATTTGAAGAGAGATCATGGTCCAAGGATTTCTGTTGTGGAAAGGAATTCCCTACAGATGCATAAAGATCTCAATGATCTAATTAATCTTGGCAAGGAGAAGCTTGAGTCCTCTACTAAAGGTCTAGTGTTTTGAACAAAAAAGCAAGGGAATGGACTGGTAAATCCTTGTTTAATGAGCCGGTGAACTAGGATGGGGGTGGAGACACTGAGAGGGGTATGTAGATTGCTGAATTGGAGACTGGGCTGAGCATCCATACTCAAAGAAAAATAAAAAAGAACAATGTGGTGCTGAGGAAAGATGTTGAAGAGATCATGGAAATGCACAATAAGGTGATATCTAAGGATCTAGAAGTAGCTAGGATGTTAAAAGATCTTCTTTAGTCACTGCTTAATCTATCTTTTTTGTTTTTGTTTTCATGTCTCTGGTTGCTTTCTGTTGATGGTTTGTTGATTTCTAATTAATTAGCTCAGTTTTTATTTTTGGTGGGGCAGTTTAACTTCTTTATCTTTGCTACCTTTTCTTTTGTATAGGGTTTTAGGGCCCCTTCAAAACCTGTTTTATGCTAATCAAAAAAGTTATGGCCTTCAAAAAAATACATCCCCTATGGACAAAGTAAACTACAACTTAATGGTTGGAAAGTTGAAGAAGGGTGATGCCACTCAATTGCAGTGGTTGGTGGACAAAGCATATCTCAATTTAGTATCACTTTTTGAGAGAGAAGGTTATGGAGAATGAAGTGAAGCTTGAATACATGCCTACCAAGGATCAAATTGCTGATATATTCATGTTACCTAATTTTTCTTCCAGTTCAATTAGGTAGAGATGAGGTAGTGTTTGCAGAACAAAGATAAAATGTACACATTGAATTCTGCTATGTTTCATTCATATGCACAAAATAATTATCAAATAGATTGCATTCCAATATGCAAATGTATACAACAGAGAAGAGAGAAAATAAATGTTGCATAAAAGTTGTCTTTATTGATAATCATAAATGAATGGTGTCCCACACAAACCGTGGGACTAACTACTTCAATACAGTAAAAGAATAAACTATACATTTGAAGATACATAAAGGAAAATGTTGGAAGAATGAAGAAGAATGATTATCTCGATAGTTTTATGTTGTCATTGATGTCACTATGTTATTCGAGTTGTGATTGCAAGTCTAAGTTAGTACTTGATCTGGTATTTTGGTCCGATATCTAAATTGGTATTCAAGCTACACCCTCCGATATTTTAGTCCACAATCCTTTGCGGTTGATAGTTACTGCTTGCGGTTTTGGGAATCTATTTATGATTGCTGAAATCATGCATGATTAGAATCTCTTGTGCTATGGTGCTCGTATGATGTATTGGAATTATTCTATTGATTACTTTTTACAATTAAGTCTATTTCTGGCCGACTTCATGGATAAGTTGTGATATGGTGAATCAATTTTTGTTATGCGGATATATGTGTGACATATCTTAGGTCTATGATGACATCATGTAGCGTGTTGAGTGGTTGAATTGCTTTTGGGAAGATTTTATGAAAGCTTGTAGCCAAAAATTGATATTTTTGATGAATAAGAAATGCATCTAATTAGGCCAACCTAATTGATGTTTGCGGATAGATCGAGTATATATGTTGAACATTTTTTGAAGATAGTGAGATTTTTTTGATGAGGTAGTTGTGAATGCGAAGGTGAAGAAGAGAAAAAATGATGAAGTGTGTTAAGTCAGTCTATTGAGCATCACCGAAACTGCATCAACACTTGTTAGGTGCACCCTTTTTAGTTCATTTTGGCTATGAAGCCCAATTTGTTTTATGAATCCTTTTGTAGGAAGTGAGCCTCCTTGTAAGTAGTGAGCTTTTTGTATCCAAACAGTGAGTCCTATTCAGGGAAGTGAGCCTTATATATTCAGTTTTGGAACTAATTTATATTGTGAGTTAATCCTCACTGTGGTTTTTCCATCATTGGGTTTTCCACATAAAATATGGTGTTCATTCTGTTGATTTTACTTTCTGTTATCTACATTTCATGGTCATACTTAATAATAGAACAATGTGGTTGTGAAGCTAATAAGTGTTGAATTTTTGTGTTTAATTTTGGTGACAACTGATTCACCCCCCCTCTTAGTTGTCCCACACCTTATAACAAAAAATGCATATGGAAAGAAAGGGGATCCATCATTTCCTGAATGATGAATCCCAGTTGAGTTGAACTGCTGCATCTATTTCAACTTTCCTCCTATTTGTCCAGCCTCTAGAAATTGCTTTCCTGCTGCTCCAAGATTGCTTGCATGTGTGAGAGAGTTTGTTAGAGCTTGGGATCACAAATATTTACATATGCAACATCTACAAACATATAGCCTAATCCTCATAAAGCATTGAAATAGTTTGCATACCACAGATGTCCAGGAAAACATAAAGGTTTTCATAAACATCTATCATATGTTCTATTTTATTTAACATGTTTTTTCACTGTGCAGGTATAGGTGAAACTCTCATTACTGCATTATCTGCAGTTGTTATTATAGCATGTGGAGTGAAATGGGCTCCCACAAGGGTTGATCCCAACATGCTACCATCTTGTGTTTTAAGAGTGGTGAGAGTGTAAATTCATCTCATTTGTCATCAATTGAACAAGAAAACATCACTCATGATAGTGAGTTAGTAGGTGACTGTCATAAATGACATATAGCTGCTCAATTGGTTCACTATGTATTGGAGGTAGTGATCTTATGCATAGAAACAGTCACAAAGACTATTCAGAGGATAGTCTTGTTGATAACATGATAGTAGCTTTTTTTAAAGAGGGAAAGAACAAAACCATGAGTGCAGGTTTTTATCCATGTGTGATGGAGTAACAATGAGAAAGGCAGTCTCATATTAAGGTTACACTAGAAAAGGAACTTGTCACTGATGACATTGAGTAGATAGGCATATACAGAAACAAGGGCTTCAATACAAGCTTGATGCAAAAACCATAGGTATGCTGTAAGGCCTAGATGAGAAGTCAAGTATCAATGTAAAGTCTAAGTGCATACCAGCTCACTGTCATAAATGAGAAACATTTGCAATGCATTTTAAGGCGAAGATGCTAATTTTCTAGTAATTTAAGAGATGAGCACGAGTAATGTAAGGAGACAATGAATACAAGCATAATGTTTCCAAGTAGAACTTAAAGTACTGGAAACACTAGCTAGATAGTGATAAAAGCATCATATCAAGGATAGCTTTATATTATGACTTCACATATACATGCCACTGAAACAACAGTAGGGGATCAACAAGTGTCATAACAGTCTTCATAAGAGGATTTGGCATTTATGGTGATCTCATTCAAAGGAAATGTCTTTGGAAAATTTTTGTTTGCAAACTTGCAATAGAGAATGAGCATATGGTTCCATATTCTATCTTTTGTTACCAATATCAAATGGTGTGAAGTAAAGATACCATGACCTACAAAGATTCACAAAAGGGTTTTTTCCCTCTTTTCTCAAAATGCAATTAGATGGGAGAAAGGGGAGTTGTGGATAATAGGAAAGGGGCTTCAATAAAAGTTAAGAAGATTTCAACCTTTTTTCCTTATAGAGATTCTGATGCAAGCTTATTTCAAGACTATTGTTTTTATTGCAAAATGGAAGAAGTTTAGGGTTTAGTAAGAAGTATTGATGGTATACCAATATCACATATACCCTCTAAATTTGGTCAATATTCCACTTTCTTCATCATTCACGACAAAGATGAATATGCATTGTGCTTTTCTAAACATTAATCATGTGAAAAGTGTATACTCACGTCCCATCTCATGACTCTTTTGGCTTCTTGGTGGTCGAATTCATCTAAATGTTCTAAATGTTAAAGAGGTAAGATCAGTACAGGAGATACCTATTTAGATGGAGATTTTTTGACAATAGGATGGTTAAATTGCTTTGTTCAAGAGTTCAAGAGGACATTGTTTTGAAGTTGTGGCTTTTGTCAATACTAAAGATGCCCAATTCATGTGAGTATATTTCTTTTTCAAATGAAGAAGGGTTAAAAAAATCTTCAGGACACTATAGTGAAAGTCATCTATGCATCCAGAGGTTACATCAAGGAGAAAAGCATCATAAAATATATCAACTGTCATTTTTTATAGAGATTTAAAATAATCAAGCATGAAATACATTAATTTATACAAGAAATAAACAAATGTTCTCATCTTGTTTAGCAAATGTGGAGCTTGGAATCAAATTTACATTCATGGAGAATGAAGGAAAATAAAGTCACATCTTGCAAAATGGGAATTCATCACACAAAGTTTTCATGCACAAAGACTTACCTAGTTTTCCCTTGCAGCTCGACAATCGAGAAAACACTCATTTCTAGCAACAGTAAGTCCTAGACTTCCATGGCAACGCAACAAGAGTGCAAGTTGAAAAATGAAATGTGAAGTGAGTGTAGTCACAGGCTTGATTAGGGTTTTGTTTTTCCCTAATTTTACTGACTCAAACAATAGGAATTTTTCCTTTGTTTTAAACATTTTCCACGTAAACTAATGTCCCATGTTTATGTTAAACATCTTATGACCCCTTCTTCACATTTTGTAATGACTTAAACAAATGTGTCACTTTTGCTTATTTTATTGCATCAATTTGAAAATGTGAAAATATATATAAAGTGATAAATTATAAATCACTTTATTTAATGTTTTGTATATGCAAGATAAGGGTAAATTGAACACACCAAACGTATGAGTCAAAACAGTTTGGAGATATGGTTGAATAATAATGACTTGTGCGAAGCATATGGGGTAGTTGGAGGAGATTGACCAACATGTGGAAAGTATGTAGGTTGTTTTTGACTAGGTTTTTGGAGGGAATGAGAGCATCCAGTGGTAGTTTCTCATGATTTTATGATGGGTAAGGTCAAGGCTTGACCTTTTCTTCACTTTGGAGTCATTTTGGAGGGGTTTTGGGGGCTATTTTTTAGGGTTTTTGGGTTATACACAACCAAGAAGTTTCTAGAGGTACATGTGTGTTGAAAGCTTCAAAAACGCATAAGTAATTTCAAACATCAGTTTGGAAGGGATTTATTTCTTCTTTCAACAAGTATTGTAGCTCATTTTTGGAGTTCTTTCAAGTGAAATATTTTTATAACTCATTTTGACAGACTTGTATAGCATTTTACACCTTGGAGATCAATGAAGATAAGTATTTTTTCCTTCTTAATCTTCTGTTCTATTGTGTGCATTTGAGTGATTGATATAGTTACTTGTGAATTTTCCTCATTCCTTGTCTTTGTGTCTCGTTAGTAGCACCTTTGTGCAGAAAGTATATGTATGTGTAGGTTATAACCTGTGTTAGATGCAATTGATTCAAGTTGTGAAAATAAATTTTTCCTTCTAGGATTGTATGCATTAGGTCCTTATGAAATATTTATGCAAAGCATACGAGTATTTGAGTTGTGCATGTTAAGCTTGTTGTTGATTGAAACTGTGTGTATAAGCAACTTTATAGGTTCTAGATAACATTTAGGTGCATCACCATAGGAGTTTAGTTTCATTTCATGTTTCCTCCTTACCCTTTTCCCAACAAGAAGTAGATTAGGTGAGTACCTTAAGAGCCAACTTTCTCTAGAGGTCCATTCCAAGTTTAGGCAACCCACATGCCTAGGAATGTTCCCATGTTTCTCCAAAATGCTAAGTTCTACAACTTAGCAAGGGTGCAATTTTAGGAGATAACAATTTTTGGCACACATGGTGTGACTAAGAACTAATTTTTAGTTCATTTAAGACCTTATATTACTATTGTTTGGTGTGTACAACAATAGTTTCAATCTTTTTGAGGCAGCCAAATCACATACTTGGTGACTCTGAGCTCAAGTCTATTGGTTTCAGCAGTTCAAGTGCTGGTATGTTCCAAAGCAAATCTAATTTTTTCTTACTTTTCAGCTGTTTGAATGTTTCAGTATGTCAAAATTTCATAGAAACATGGCTTACCATTCTTCATTCCATGAAAATGCTCCCCATGTATCTTCCTACCGACCATATCAAGAAATATACACTACTAATTTTGCCAAAAATAATCTAAATATCTTTACTACAACAAGTAGCTAGCATGTCCATCATGTTGACCACCCACCCACCTCTACTCAAGCTTCTTGGCAGCCTACCCATGCTTACAACTAGTCTAAAGAAGGCTATTTAATGCCAAGTCAGCAGTACTACCTTCCTAACCAGATCCAAAATAATGAAGAAATGGAGATTGCAAATATTAGAAGTGTATTGCTTGATTTCACAAGATAGTTGAATGAAATCAAGAGGGAACAAGGGTATCAAATGTAGTAGGAGGAGATGGCTCATCAGGTTCACTGTCATCAATAGGAGATGGAGGCACAAGTAAGGTATGAGGAAGAGCAAGTGAAGCTAATGCTTGTTCAAGCTCAAAAGTTAGAAGTAGATTCAACACTTTATTTTCAAAACCCATTCTTTGAGGGAGGGGTTCCAAGGTTTAATGTATTAAGCTTCAAACAAGATGAACCTTCTTTTTAAGAGAAATCAAAAGTGTCACAACAAAAATATGAGCATAATAAGTTAGAGTAGCTGAAGGCTCTTAAGAGAGAGCATGAGTATGGGTTGCAACACAAAGTAGCTTATCAAGCCTATCTTCATGAGCAGGAGTTGGATGCAAAAGAGTTGCAAATGAGGCTTCTGATTGAACAAGTACAAAAGATAGAGGCCCAATCTAATCCTTGCATTTTAGAGCAACTTGTGAAAGAGAAGGTCCTCAAATTCAAAATCCCAAGCTTTAAATAGGGTAATCCTTCCAAGTCCTCTAAATTCAACATCCCAAGTTTTACAAAGCCTTTTCAATTACAAGAATTTATACTTACACAAGCTAGGCCTCTTGTTCTTCAAGAGAAACCCTCTCAAGAACCTACTTGTCTTAAAGAAGCCCAACAAGCCTATCAATTTTCCCCATCTTCTGAGTCATCTTGTCCTAGTTCTGTTTCATTACTTCCAGAGGAACCTATCATTTGGCCAAAGTTTTGGTTTGATGACCAAGAAAAGGTGGAACTTGAAGGAGATCAGGATGAAGCTATTGTTGAAGAGTGTTCTTATATTTTAAGAGCTGACAAATCAAACTTGCTACAAGAACAAGATGAGCATATAGAGTTTGGGCAGCAATATGAAGAATAAGAAGAGGGCGGTGAAAAGGAGGATGCTACAATATGGTTCAATGAGCTTCCTCCTTTTGTTGAATATGATAAAGGAAAAATAGTTGTGGACACATCACCAGTAGGATTGGAGCAACAAGAGGTTCTTAAACACAATGATGAGTTGCTCATCCTCAAAGATCAATATGATGATAGGATCTTGATTTATGAGAAATAACACAAAGATGATTTCATTTTTGAGTTTAAGGATTTGGAAGAAAGTTGTCATGATGATAAAATCAATCTTGTTATTCAAAGAAATGAAAAAGACAAAAAGGATATGTTTTGGGATGAGCTAGAATTATTTTGTTCAAGCTTAGATGATAAACTAACATCTCATAAGTTTGAAAATCATGAACAACAAGAACATAATGTGGAAGCAACCACTTTTTAGCTGGAGCCACCTAAACTAACTCATTTTGATCAACAAAATAATGTCAAACGAGAAGCTAATGGGAAGAAGATCAACAAAAGGAGCTCTAGGGTTGTTTTGTCATGAGGGTGTCCTATTAGGCATCTAGCTAGGATGGAGACCAACAGAGAATCATTGTTCATGCTTGCACCCAAGCATGAAATCATTGGTGAAGATAAAGCTGATGATATGTTTGTAGCTGAAGTAGATCATAAACAACCTTCATATCCACTCCAAATCAACCGATATGAGTGGGTAAGTGAGTTTGTTTTCTTTCTTCAAGAGTCATTACAACAACTGGTTAGGCATTTTTCACTTCTTCATACTATCTTTCCTACTCATGAACATATAAAGTACTGTAATTTGCTCAGGAAAGGAAGATACTTTATAGAACCAGTTAATGGTTTTGTTTGAGCTCATGTTACTGCTGGTTAGTTTAGGGTAGGGTAGGTTTTCTAGTCAAATAAGTGTTATTTTGCACAGTCAGTTAGTGAGTTTGTTCTGAGTCTTCTAGTGGATGGAATGAGTTTTCAAGGGGTTATACATAGTTTTGATGAGTTACAATAGTATGCAAGGCTGTTTTTCAAGTATTGTTAGGTTTCTATTGACTCCATGCCCAATGGATAGATTCAAGCAATTGGTCAGAATGTTTAGCAGACAAACATATAGTAGATGTAACCAAAAATGTTACCTGATTTTGCTTCTAGCTCAATCATGTAGATCTAAGGTAGTGTTTGTAGAACAAAGATAAAAGGTTCACATTGAATTCTACTATGCTTCATTCATATGCACAAAATAATTATCAAATAGATTGCATTCCATTATGCAAATATATACAATAGAGAAGAGAGAGAACAAATGTTGCATAAAAGTTTTTATTGATAATCATAAATATATGGTGTCCCACACAAGCCATGGGACTAACTACTTCAATACAGTAAAAGAATAAACTATACATTTGAAGATACAAAAAGGAAAATGCATATGGAAAGAAAGGGGATCTGTCATTGCCTAAATAACGAATACCAGTTCAGTGGAACTGCTGCATCTATTTCAGCCTTCCTCCTATTTGTCTAGCCTCTAGAAGTTGCTTTCCTGCTATTCCAAGATTGCCTGCATGTGTGAGAAATATTTTTTTAGAGCTCGAGATCACAAATATTTACATATGCAACATCTACAAACATATAGCCTAATCCTCATAAAGCATTGAAATAGTTTGCATACCACAAATGTCCAAAAAAACAAAAAGGTTATCATAAACATCTATCATATGCTCTGTTTTATCTAATATGTTTGTTGATTGTGCAGGTATAGGTGAAACTCTCATTTGTTCATTGTGTAGGTATAGGTGAAACTCTCATTGTTGAATTATCTATAGTTGTTATTATAACATGTGGAGTGAAATGGGCTCTCACAAGGGTTGAGCCCAACATGCTGCCCTCTTGTGTTTTAAGAGGGGCGAGAGTGTAAATTAATTTCATTTGTCATAAATTGAACAAGTACACATCTCTCATGATAGTGAGTTAGTAGGTCATTGTCATAAATGACATATAGCTACTCAATTGGTTCACTATGCATTGGAGGCATTGATCTTATGCATAGAAACAACCACATAGACTATTTAGAGGATAGTCTTATTGATAACATGATGGTAGTGTTTTTTAAAGAGAGAAAGAACATAACCATGTGTGTAGGTTTTTATCCATGTGTGATGGAGCAACAAAGAAAAAGGCAGTCTCATATTAAGGTGACATTGGAAAAGGCACTTGTCACTCATGACATTGACTAGATAGGCATACATAGAAACAATGGCTTCAATACAAGCTTGATGCAAAAACCTCAAGTATGCTGTAAGGCTTAGCATGAGAAATCAAGTATCAATGCAAAGTCTAAGTGTATACAAACTCACTATCATAAATGAGAAACATTTGCAATGCATTTTAAGGTGAAGATGTTAATTTTCTAGTAATTTAAGAGACGAGCTTGAGTAATGTAAGGAGACAATAAATACAAGCATAATGTTGCCAAGTAGAACTTCAAGTACTGAAAACACTGAGCTAGATAGTGATAAAAGCATCATATCAAGGATAACTTTATATTATGACTTCACATATACATACCACTAAAATAGTAGTAGGGGATCAACAAGTGTCTTAACAGTCTTCATAAGAGGAATTGACATTTATGGTGATCTCATTCAAAGGAAGTGTCTTTGCAAAAGTTTTTTTTGAAAAATTGCAATAGAGAATGAGCGTATGGTTCCATATTCTATCTTTTGTTACCAATATCAAATGGTGTGAAGTAAAGATACCATGACCTATAGAGATTCACAAAAGGGTTTTTTCCCTCTTTTCTTAGAAAATGCAATCAGATGGCAGAAAGGGGAGTTATGGATAATAGAAAATGGGTTTCAATAAAAGTTAAGAAGATTTCAACCTTTTTTCCTTATAGAGATTCTGATGCAAGCTTATTTCAAGACTGCTATTTTTATTGCAAAATGGAAGAAGTTCAGGGATCAGTAAGAAGTATTGCTGGTATACTGATATCACATATACCCTCTAAATTTGGTCAATATTCCACTTTCCTTATCATTTACGACAGAGATAAATATGCATTTTTCTTTTTTGAACATTGAGCATGTGAAAAGTGTATACTCACATCCCATCTCATGGCTGTTTTGGCTTCTTGGTGGTCAAATTCATCTAAATGTTCTAAATGCCAAAGAGGTAACATCATTATTGGAGATACCTATTTAGGTGTATATTTTTTGACAATAGGACGGTTAAATCACTTTGTTCAAGAGTTCAAGAGGACAGTGTTTTGAAGTCATGGCTTCTATCAATACTAAAGATGCCTAATTCATGTGAGTATATTTCTTTATCAAACAAAGAAGGGTTAAAAAAAACTCCAGGACGCTACAATGAAAGTCATCTATGCATCCAGAGGTTGTGTCAAGGAGAAGAGCATCATAAAATATATCAAATATCATTTTTTCCATAGATTTCAAATAACCAAGGATGAAATACATTAATTTGTATAGGAAAGAAACGAATGTTCTCATCTTGTTTAGCAAATCTGGAGCTCGAAATCAGATTTACATTCATGGAGAATGAAGGAAAATGAATTCACAACCTGCAAATGGGAATTCATCACACAAAGTTTCCATGCACAAAGACTTACCTAGTTTTCCCTGTAGCTCAATAGTCCAAAAAACCCTCATTTCCAGCAACAGTAAACCCTAGACTTCCATGGCGGGGCAATGAGAGTGCAAAGTGAAAAATGAAATGTGAAGTGAGTGTGGCCGTGGGCTTGATTAGGGTTTTGTTTTTCCCTAAGATTGCCTACTCAAACAATAGGAATTTTGCCTTTGTTTTAAATATTTTCCACATAAACTAATGCCCCATGTTTATGTTAAACATCTTATGACCCCTTCTTCACATTTTGTAAGGACTTAAACAAATGTGTCACTTTTGCTTATTTTCTTGCATCAATTTGAAAATGTGAATATATATATATATATATATATAGTGATAAAATTATAAATCACTTTATTTAATGTTTTGTATATGCAAGATAGGGGTGCGTTGAACACACCGAAGGTATGAGTCAAAATAGTTTGGAGATATGGTTGAATAATAATGACTTGTGCCAAGCATATGGGGTAGTTGGAGGAGATTGACCAACAAGTGGAAAGTATGTAGGTTGTTTTTGACTAGGTTTTTGGAGGGAATGAGAGCATCTAGGGGCATTTTCTCATGCTTTTATGATGGATAAGGTCAAGGCTTGACCTTTTATTCACTTTGGAGCCTTTTTGGAGGGGTTTTGGGGGCTATTTTTAGGGTTTTTGGGTTATACACGACCAAGAAGTTTCTAGAAGTACATTTGTGTTGCAAGCTTCAAAAAAGCATAAGTAACTTCAAACATCAGTTTGGAAGGGAGTTCTTTCTTCTTTTAGTAAGTATTGTAGCTCATTTTTGGAGTTCTTTCAAGTGAAATATTTTTTTAACTCATTTTGATAGACTTGTATAACAATTTACACCTTGGAGATCAATGAAGATAAGTTATTTTTCCTTCTTAATCTTTTGTTCTATTGTGTGCATTTAAGTGATTGATATAGTTACTTGTGAATTTTCTTCATTCCTTGTATTTGTGTCTCATTAGTAGCACCTTTGTGCAGAAAGTATATGTATTTACAGGTTATAAGCTTGTCAGATGCAATTGATTCAAGTTGTGAAAACCAAATTTTCCTTCTAGGATTGTATGCATTAGGTCCTTCTTATGAAATATTTATTCAAAGCATATGAGTATTTGAGTTGTGCATGTTAAGCTTGTTGTTGATTGAAACTATGTATAAGTAGCTTTACAAGTTCTAGATAACATTTAGGTGCATCACCATAGGAGTTTAGTTTCATTTCATGTTGCCTCCTTACCCTTTTCCCAACAAGAAGTAGATTAGGTGAATACCTTAAGAGCCAATTTTCTCTAGAGATCCATTCCAAGTTTAGGCAACCCACAGGCCTAGGAGTGTTCCCATGTTTCTCCAAAACGCTAAGTTATAGAACATAGAAAGGGTGCAATTTTAGGAGATAACAATTTACTAAGGCTCTTCCTAAGGATGATTTTGAGTATCTCCGAGAGAAGTTGGGGGTTATTTCCCCTCCTTTGAACAAGATGCATAAGAAGATGCATCAATCCAATGGATCTCAAGATTCATTCTTTATTTTGGACTGATGTTGGTGGATACCTCTTAGGGGGAGTAGGTAGTAGCATTACTGATTGTTGTAGTCAGAAGGGCGTGTGTTGTCATTTTGCAGTTGTAGGTGATTTGATGCAGTTTTGTGTGTGCTCCTAAGGGGGAGTATACAGAGCAGTAAAGGAAAGATTGTTGTAGAACAGTTGTGATAAATTTGATTGATGTCAAAGGAGAGAATAAGTGATACAAATTTGTTGTCCTTTTCAATTGATGTCAAAGGGGAGAGAGAGTCATGTGAAAAAGACAAGTTATCAAAGGGAGAGAGAGTGTAATGAGTATGTTGTCAAATGGGGAGAAAAGAGAAAATGAAATAGGTATGGTGCAAAGATGTTGTGTCTTTAATGTTTTTCACATCATGTGTTGCCATCAATGACAAAGGGGGAGATTTTTGTAAGCATTATTAGATTGGTGTTGTCATTGGTTTCAACTGTATAAGGAGGAATAAGATCATTATTAGGGGAGATTGTTGTGAGAGCAGCTGTTATTATCCATGTTTTGATTAGTTGCATTATGTTGTCATTAGTAGGATACTAATGTCAACCTCTAGTGTTTCTTTTATAAGCTTTTGTCTATGGTTAAGGAAGTGTTGAAGGTGATGAGGATGTGTTTCTAGTGCTTGGTTTCCAAGTGCTTTTGAGAAAAATTGATAAAAAGAAAAAAATAGTGTGTTGCAGTGGCATTCTGGGTTGCAAGGTTGTGTTCTTGTATTGATCTGCATTTCTTCTAGGTTGAAGATCTAATTATGCACTTCAGATATGTTGATTAGAGATGTTTAGACGTGTATCCATAATTTGGTGTGCTTGATTGCTATGAAGAAGAAGTTGTGTTCACCAGAGCATGAGTTGTGTATTGCAGAGGTGTCTGGGAGAATTTTTTTCACTCCACATTTCTTTGTAGTTATGTTTCAAGTCTTGCAGATCTGAAGGACTGTTGATAGTGTTGTTATCTTTCTTCAGTTAAAGTGGTTTGTGGTTTGGAGCTAAGGAAGTCAATTTCTTGAGTTATAGTGTATGAGAATGTTATTTGGATGTATTGGGTGTGTACATTCTTTAGGTGAAAGTTTTTGTGAAGGAGTTAGTTAGATTTCAGGTTGTATATGGAATATTCTAGAGTGTGTTCAAGTGATATTTGTTGTCCATGAGTTATGGATTGATCAAAGGAAATGTGTACTTAAAATATTAATGGTGTTTACATGGGTATCAACCGACCTTGGTGTTTACACTACTTGCAAAGGTACTTAGTTGTTTGTGGAAGCATGGCATGGCATGTAAGGATGGATTTAGGTCCTAGCTAAGGATTTTTTTGGTCCACCTTCATTCCTTTCCATTGCAGGAATGTTTTGGTGCCAACCTAATTTGAATTTGCACGAATGAGGTACATAGCCGACCTTGGGGAAAGGTTTCAAGGTTGAAGATGATATACGAGTTGAATTATTGAAGGATGAAGTGATAGATAAGAGATATCCGAATGACATGAATTACAAAGTGTTAGAGTGAAAATTTGAGAAGTGTAATGTGAGATTTCATGTGTTATATTACTAGATGCAGTGAGAAAAAGGTGTCTACAATTCTTAATCAAGCTACGAAGGTGTTGAAGACATTTCTTCTCTATCTTCTTTTCTATTATGGCAGTGATCCTTTATTTTTCTAGGTAGTGAGCTCTCTGGTAGTGAGCCTTTGTAATTAGTGTTGTTATTACTCATAATGTGAGCTAATCCTCACCGTGGTTTTTCCCATCTTGGTTTTTCCACATAAATCTAGTGTTCTCCTGTGTATGGTGTTGTTGTGCTTCAATTTTTGTTATTTTCTTTTCATGATAAATCATCATAATAGATTTAAGGGTTTAATGAATGAATGTGGATTTGAATGTGTATAAGGGTTTTGAAGTTTTAAGGTACAACTAATTCACTCCCCCTCTCAGTTTTCTGGTGCATTCAACAAACTTACCCTTAGTTTTCTAACCCATCCCATTCTTAACTAATTATTCCAAAACTATTGGGACATGAGTGTTTTATTCACCTATATAGAGCTCCTAAAGAAAGAGTTTATCTACAAATTAGTAAGTAACTAAAAAATTCAATGTGGAATGATGTAGCAAGTTTCAAATATTGAAATACAGCATGCATGCATGTTTACATGTGGTAAAGATATGGTAATGACTACAAGTTTGTCTATTGCATTTAGTTTTGTTGGATGCATGAATGGAAATATAGGTGAATTTGTAGTAGAGTTGAAGTTTATGTGGCACAATCTAAAGATATGTTATGTTTAGGATTATTTTCTAAGGTACCACAAGTAACTAAAAATGGTTTGATGTTTGTGTATGATATCACAAGATTGGAGTTGGTAGTGGTGATTATATAGGTAGATGTGTACACACAACAATATTTGATAAGAAACTATTGATTCTTGATGTGCAATAATGATTATGTATACACAAATATTATCTATTATGGAGCAACCAAACTTAGTAGTATGCTTGGCTTGGTAACATTATGGTTTGATGAAGATATAGTTATGTGATTCTTGGTATTCCATAGGTTGGATAAATAATTAGACAATCAATATTCCATGATGATGCCTTTTTTATCTTCTCATGTGAGTGTTCCAAGGTTATATAGGTGGTTGATATATTTTAAGGCCAATTATACAAGAAGGGTATGCTGTAATACCATAGATTGAGGCTCTATAAATAACATCTATAATAGGGGTACTTAATTCCTAATATTTGGTATCAAATTATGTTACATTTTTTCTAGGAAGAGAATATATCATTGGGAGATAAAACCCTAACATGTATACTTGTAGATCCTATTTTTTTTAGTTTTTTAGAGTTAATGTATAACTAATAACAAAGGAAAATATTAAAAAATACAATGAAAATATAGTGTAGTATAGAATCTATGGCTAGCACATCAAGTTTTATATGATTCAATGGATAGAAATTTGAATTGTAGAAGTTAAAAATAGAAGATATTCTAATGGAGAGAGATCAATGAGGTGTAGTATCTTCATTAGCTAAACCCATCAACATGTTTTATGAAGATTGAATAAAATTAGATAATAAAGCTAGGATAACTATTCAATTACATCTTTTAGATTTTGTGTTTATGAATATGTTTAAATAATAAACTACTTATTCATTGTATTAAAAGAAGATGAGTATGTTGTATTGGTCCAAGAGTCTTGTTAATAAACTTGTATTGAATAAAGAAGTTAAATATTCTTAAAATGGGAGAAGGAGTTCCTCAATAACTTATCACCTAAATGCTTTCAATCGTATTCTTCATCAACTTGTGTCAACAAGAGTTAAAAAGGAGGAATAGGATAAATGTAATGTATTTCTTTTTTCTTTACCTGAATCATGGGAAAAATTGACAATGCCAATCAATAGGAATATCATTTCACTAAAACTATAAAATTTTAGAGGTATTTTTTAAGTGAATAGATTAGAAATAATTGCATTGGTGAAACCTCTCTTGATGCCCTAGTTATTAGAGGAAAGTCTAAGGAGAAAGGGGGTGAATACAAGAATAGGGATCTAAGAAGTCCAAGGAAAGGTTAATCAAATTTTCTAGGTAAATCATAAGTAAAATATTGCAATTGTGACAAGAAATATCATATGAGGAAGGATTATAAATCCGATAAGAAAGATGATTCTTTTGATTGATTCTCAAAATTATGAATATTGTAGTGATGTATTCATTTATACTAATATCATTGGTCATGAATCTTGGATAGTTTACTTAGGTGTATCTCACACATGACACCACATAGATATTGGTACTCTAAATACACAAAGATGAAGGTTGAAGATATTTCTTAGTGACAATAGCTTATTGATGATAGTTGGTCAAGGAAAGGTAAAATTAGCCTTCATGGATGGAAGAGTGAAAACACTCATGGATGGAAGAGTGAGAGCACTCATGATTTTTTTTCATATTCAACATCTAGCTCAAAATATTATTTCAATATCTAAACTGAAAAACTCTGGGATACATGCTACATTTGATAGTAAATATTATAGGTTGGAAAAAGGCAATATGGTGCTTTCTAAAGAAATATGACATGATACTCTATTTAGGTTGGATGAATCAAAATTATTTGAGTCTTCTAATGTAACTAAATTTTAATAGGGTTTGTCCTAAAATCTTAAGATGGGTCATCTAAGTAAAAAAGTTTTAAAAAACTTGGCGATTTGATGTAGGAGCATCCAAGTGCATAGACAATCCTGCAAACCCAAAAACATATTTATTTTAATTTTTGTGTTTTTCTTTAGTTTTTGATTATAGGTTAAACAAGTTTTGAAGGGGCCCTGAAACCTTTTACAAAAAGAACCACTACTTAAAAGATATAAAAAAAAGACAACACAACCAAGCATAAGCAAAAAACAAGCCATTAACAAGCCAAAAAGTGGGACATAAATAACAAAAACCTATAGGTTCTTCAATATATCAACCACTTCCAAATCACTAGCAATGATCTTCTGATGCAATCCATAACTTCAAACACCTACTTGGTAGGGATCCCAAACTTAATTTTGGTCTTGTTATGAGTTTGAGTGCAAGGACCCTTCTCACTGTTACCATCATTCTGAGCACTTGGGAGATCCACCATACCACCAACAGCTTCTTTCAAACCAGACGAACCCCTCATCCACTGCTTAGATTTCTCATTCAGAGACTGTAAACCCTCAACTTCATTGCACAAAGCAATCTTACCAACATTAACTACCTTTTCCAAATTATGGTAGGATCATTCCATTTTGTCTTCAAGGACCACAATTCTAAATTCAAAGTCTTTCTTCATCTTTAACATTTCATCAGGAATAATTTTCAGAGCATCCACCAATTGATTAACTTGGTCTTGGATAGAAGGATCGTTTGAGGAAGAGGTCCCCCCAACATTATTTATCAAAGATCAAACCTTTATGTTAGTAAGGTTTAGTTCATTAAAAACCCATTTGAACTACCTCAAAAAAAATCAAGGAACCGTCTTTCGCCAAGCCAAGCACATTAGGCAAGTCATCCCTATTACAATAAAAATAATCTTTGTTAGCATCCACCTCCTCTTGTGAACTCCTAGTATCCTCATTCAAATGGACCTCAGAAACCTTAATTTTGTGTACCAACCTCTCAATCTCAACAACCACATTCACACCCTATTTTTGCACTTTCTCATTCTCCCGACTAGCCTCACCTTGTAGAGTCTCAACATTGGGAACATAGTCAAAATTAACTGTATCCACCTAGTTCATGCTCACTTTCCCCTTACTCTTCTTTTGAGAATTACCCTCCTTCAAGCACAACTTCCTCTTTCTCCTCTACATAGGGGAGTCCCCATCCTTATTCCACACATTTGACTCCACCACTTTCTTCTTACCTTAGGAAAGAACACCACTCTTGGACTTCAATTTATTACACATTGGAGGCTTCCCAAATTTTCCCTTCCAAGTATCGATGCATTGTTTAGAGCCCTCCACCTCATCACTACTCATTTCATAATCCTCAGGCTTCAGAGACTTGGAATATTTCAGTTTATTTTTTCGCTTACCCTCCTCAGAATCAGAAGGCTTCAAATAAACCTCCAAGGAGGCTTCTGAACTAGGGGCATACTCCTTAGACCCAAACCCAATTTCAGACCCAGTTTCATACTTTGGGTTAGCTTTCTTATTGTGGCCTTTAGAAATCATCTTAGGTTTGTTAGGGATAGTAAAATACTTAGCATAGTCTATTATAAGGAGGATTAAACCCTCATGTAACATAGTGTTCTTGGGGTTTCTTTTGTGATCACAAATCCCATTTTCCAAATAAGAAAGCAGATAAAAAGGGAAGGAAACCCTTTTCCTATGCCTAAAATGGTTCAACAGAGCGAAATGGTAACCAAAAAGAACTGAAAAGCGGCCATCAAGAGTAAAATACTTCATTATTTCTTTAGCCACATCACCCCAAATTGCCTTAATGGAGTTGTGAGCATAACCACCATATTTTTCCTTCATCAATTGGATCCTTTCATCATCCTTAAAGAAAATATCCATAGTAGTACTTGACTCCTTATCCCTATAGACTTTCCTCCTGTCAGTAGCCAAACCTAAGATATTAGCGATGAATTCTTCTATGATATTTAACTCCAGCTTGAAGATCCGCAAGACTCTACTTTTCCAACCTTTTACAAAGGCCCGTGAAGCCTTAGGATCAAACCCAGGAATACATTCCATATAGGGAGTCACACCCCTAGCCTGCAACAACTCGCAAACCTTCTTATTACTCTTTGTAGAGTCACAAGAGATTGGTTCTACGCAATTCCTCTCCCCACCCATTGCAACAGTAAAGAAAAATCACAACAATTTCAAGAATTTGTAGAGAAATAGAAGAATCTTGGAGAGAATGAAAGCTTTACAAACACCCACAAATCGTGTGGGATAGGTGAAATGATAGGAGGAAATTACTAAACTTGAATGGAGATCCTTACATATCTCTACCACATGATTAAACTACAAATAAAAGCCACTTAGAGGATCACACAGATTTTATATACCACATAAATAACATCATGTGCCTAAACCAAATAATGACGATAAACCCTTCCTCAACCTTATTGAATTTCATGATTTAAAATTGAAAGGAATTTGATGGGGAGGGGGTCATTTCCATCCCATACCAAATAATCATTAACCCCAAGGTTAACAAATTTATTCGATAAAAAAAAAAACCTGCTAGGCAATTTCCCTCCCTATAGATATGGGAAATAAAACATTGTTCAAAGGAATTCAAAATGGAGAGAGCATCAATAATAATAGGTTCAACATACCACAGAGGAGGAGTAGACTTCTTAAGGTTATTGAATATTTAAATAATCACCCTCAATCCATACCTTGCTAAAACCTTTATATTGAGCCAACTTTAGACCATGATAGGTGGCAGAGTGTTTTTCTTTAGTTTGCTTACAGGAACAATTTATTTAAATCCTCAAATCCTCCAACATAGTATGGTTTGATGTTGGGTGTGTGAAAAACAAAATGATTAATTGATTTTCTTGGTGATTGTTTTAATTATGTTTTTATATTGCTGAGTTTGCCAAAAAGGCAAAATCCCATGCCTAGGCTTGCAATGGGCATTTAATAGAATTTGTAACTCCATTTCTTATTTTTTGAAAATGCATTGTTGAGAAAATGGAGAGGTATGCATTGAGGGAGTGGGGAGAGTGGATTGAGAAACAATAATACAATCCTTGAATTGCAATTGAAGGATTTTACCAAAATGAGGAAAACCCATGCCTAGGAAGAGAAGATGGTGATTTGAAGTTTGATTGGCAGGGGAGGAAAAAGGCCATGCCTGGGTTTCCAAGAGAGTTTTTGATAGGGAAAAGGATGAGGAGAATACAAGAAAGACAAGATTGTATAGAAGGAGGAATTGGATGGAATTTGTGTGTGTTGCAAGTGATTTTTGCTGGTTTAGAGAATTGTGATCATATTTTTGGTTTTCTTGTAGATGGTTTTCAAAATATTTGAAGTTTGCATATCCTTGCCTGTAGATTGGTGTTGTAGGAATGACATAGTTTTGTAATTGTTGAAGTCATTGTTCCTCCAAGTTTTTGTAGGCAATTTGAATTGAAATAAATTTTTT
Organism: Sequoia sempervirens; assembly: GCA_007258455.2. NCBI lineage: Eukaryota > Viridiplantae > Streptophyta > Pinopsida > Cupressales > Cupressaceae > Sequoia > Sequoia sempervirens. The sequence continues at coordinate 194,385,848 of VDFB02358134.1, read as the reverse complement.
AGATTCTCTTTCATTTGTGGTTCTCATTTGTGTATTTAAAAGGATCATAATTTAATTTGCTACAAAAATTGATAATCTTGTGGATTCTTAATTGTTGAGTTGCACCATGATCAAACATATGTTGGATGGAATTATTAATTATTCTATTGGATTTGGCTTTGTGAATATTGTGTGTAAGGCAAACAAAATAGAGTGTGGTTTATCTTTGAAAGCACAAGGACAAATGAGATATTAGAGGTGATACAAAATGTTGTCTTCAATCCAATGAATGTCCATTCTAGTATAAGTATTTATATTGTGTGTCTTTTATTGATGAGTATTTTAGGTTTTGTAGTGTTTTTTTTAGAAGAAAGATTGAATTATTTCTTAAGTTCAAGTTTTTTAGGATTTGGTTGAGAATCAAACTAATGAAAAACTAAAATTATTAGCCCAAATAATGGTGGATAATTCTTCTCAAATGAATTTAATACATTTGATAAACACACTAGAACCGTGAAACGAAGGAAAACTCCTTATATACCACAACATATTAGTGTGGTTGAAAGGTTGAATATAAGCTTTCTTGATCAAGCTAGAAGTATGTTAATTACTACTAATCTAGGATAAGATTTCTAAGCTAAAGAATTATGTACCACATACTACTTGAGGCACATCTCCTACTTTTTTTCGCTAGAGAACAAGACACCATATTAAATGTGGACTAGTAGAAAATTAATTGTAACATGTTTGAAAGTTTTTGGCTATGAAGCATATATTCGGGTGAGAAAACGAAGGTGGTCTAAGTTGAATTTCAAGGAAAAAAGGTGTATTTAATTTGGTAGATAAAAAAAATTAAATGATAAAAAATTTAGAATTATAAAACACCAAAAGTTCTCTATTCTAGGGATGCCAATTTTAGGGAATTTAGAGTTTTATCAAGAAATTAACAACTAAAAAATGTAAGAGTGAAGAGGTATATTTTAAATCAAAGTTAGAGAAACATAATGCATATCAAGATGAACATGTAAGTGGACATGATAGTTTGGATGAAGATGAGGCAATCACATCTATTGTAAACCTTGAAGAATAGGGTATAAATGCAATAAAAAACTCTTCACTAACAATAAGAATGTCTACAAGGCAATAAATATCACTTGACGGGTATAGTACACTAGATTTTTGTTATATTTTTTCTCTAACATGTATTGATAGTGAATTAAGTTTTGCAGAATATTATCTCAATTCCAAAGATGAAATGTTAGCATTGAATTAGTGTAAGACTTAGGAAATGATAGGTTTTTTTAAGGAAAGAAAATCCATTGGTTACTAGTGGGTGTTCAAGAAAAAATTTAGAGTAGATAGATCATTTGAGTTGTACAAAGCACATTTAGTGATAAAGGGATATTATTTATTAGAGGGAATTTTATTTTGTGAGGTTTTTAATTTGGTAGCTAAGTTAAGTTCCATTAGGATGTTGTTCATAACAATTGTATAAGATTTTAAGATTGAGTTGCAAGTGGATGTAAAGATAATATTCTTGCATGGTGATTTAAAGGAGGAAATTTATACGAAATAATTTGATGGATTTGAGGTGGAATGTAAATAAAAAACAGTTTGTTAAGTTTAGAAGGTCACTACATGGTAGTCCTCATGTGTGTGGAATGTTTTTTTTTGAATCCTATGTGTTAGAATTGGGCTTTGCTAGAAGTAATATTGATCATTGTGTTAGGCAGATGATAATAATTTAATTATTATTTTATATGTTGATATGTTAATCATTAGAAATAATGACTCTAATTTAGGAACTTAATGGTTAATTGTCTAGTGAGTTTAAAATTAAGCTTAGGTGATACTAGGTATATACTTGGTATGAAGATCTAAAGGGACAAGACTAATAGGAAACTAATGCTAAATCAAAGGAAGTATATTGAAACTATTTTATAGAGATTTGGAATAAATAATAGTAAACCGATAAGTACACCCCTACTACTTGGTACAAAATTAAGTTTGGAATAATATCCAATGTTTGTGGAGGATTTGGAGGACATGCAATATGTTCCATATGCTTGTGAAATAGGAAGCATTATGTATGCGATAGTTTTCATAAATTCCACAAGCATTGGGAGCTTTGAATAGCTTTATGGCTAAGTTGGGTAAGGAACATTAAACACAAGTAAAAAAAAACTTCATGTACTTGAGAGGAACTCTATATTACTATTTGAATTATCATAGTACTAATGACGTGGGTAAAGTGTTAAGGATATTAGTACTTGTAGTATTTGACTAGGCTAGGGATCTAGATAATGAAGGTCAAATAACAATTATGTTTTATTATATTTGGAGGTATAGTTATTTGAATGAGTGAGTGTTAGTATAACATTGAATTATCCATAATTAAAGTAAAATATATGGCCACAAATGATGCAAGTATAAATAAGTTGTGTGGTTAAGGATAATATATGATAATATTGTTAAAAGAATCATATCATTGAATTATGATTCACAAAGTGTAATTTTTCTAGTAATAAATATTGTTTACCATGCTAGAACTAAGAATATTGATGTGCAATATCATTTTATAAGAGATATGGTTAAAACCAAGAAAGTTTAGATGGAGAAAATTGACACTTAGGTAAGTTTTGACTCTTTGATAGAGAATGTAAGTGCTACCAAGTTCTTCTGGTGTAGGAATAAGATGAGTTTTTCCTATTCCTAGATACGAAGTTAATTTCTTCAATTTTATATTGCACTTTCTTGTGATAAATATTAAATTGGAGAACATTGGGACTAAGGTGTGTTATTCACCTACGTAGAGTTCTTAAAGAAAGAGTGTACTTATAGAATGATAAGTGACTATAAAATGTAATGTAGTATGATGAGATGAGTTTTAAATGTTGTGGTATGATATGCATGTACTTATACTTGTGGTATGCTGTGGTAGTTACAATAAGTGATTTAGAGAAGAAATAGCTACTACATATTGAATTTGGTGTTGGTTACATGAATGACATTGCTAATGTATTTATAATAGTTAGAGTTCATGTGACACAATCTAGAGACATGGTTATATTCAAAAGGATGGTATGAGATATTGCAAGTAACTATAAATAGTTATATGTTTATATATGTTACCATAACCTTAGAGATGGTAGTGGTGGCTATATAAGAAGGCATGCACACACCCACAATATTTTATAACTAACTATTGATTCTTAGTGTGTGGTGGTAACTATGTATTAATTATGATTATCCATGTGAAGAAATTAGATTTAGTGATATGTGTGTCATGTTGATGTTATTGTATGATCAAGATATATTTGTGTGATTCTTGGTATTCCATGAGTTGGCTAGATAATTAAATGGTTGCATTCCATGATGATGCCTAATTATATATTATTATGTGAATGTTCCAAGATTTGATAGATGGTTGGAAAAATGGTTGGGACATTGGAAGGATAATTTAAAAATAAGGGTATGTTCTAATTCTATAGATTGAAAATTTGTAAGTGTAATATAAATAATTCCACACCCTTGTAATTTTTCATTATATATTATGTTCAATTTGGCATGTTAATTTGAATTATCCTAAAGTCAAGATATTGGCACCCTCTTGTCATACTTTTCATAATCATTGTAATGTTTCTATCCTTTTTAAATTTTACTAAGTTTGAATTTGTTACATGAGAGTGCTTCATGTGGACATCCGTGTGACATGTTAGCATTCTACAAAAATCATGATTTTAGTGGCCATTCGAGCAATTATTTCTCTCTATCATCACTAGTAATCAAGAAATAAATTTCTCTGAGTGTTATCTAAGAAATTATCCAACCCTTAACCATTCCATTGTTTCTAATTTTTGCAATCTAATTATCATTCTATCAAAATTCTCTCAATTTTTTTAGTTCTCTCTCATGAAAGAGAACAACCTCCCTTGTCATTTTGTGAAGCTTTCACTAGTTATTTGTGAATGCGAAGATTATATTTCTGGTGATACCCATGGATTTGTGATAATAGTTCATATAGGTCAACAATATTCTTCTTAGTATCTTCAAGCTTTCAAGGTGACATTGTTATTATTTTTCTATTCCCTCTCTTCTTTTGTTATGCTTATCTATATTTTGACCCTTGGGTACAAATAGCTTGTGTATTTAGAATTTTGTTAGTGTCATTTCCATTTTTTGTTCCATTTTGCATTATACTTTTCATTTCATTTCAAAAATATATTAAAAATAAGGTTGTCTATGGAGATCAAAAAACTAATATGGGGTTTGACTGAGGCAAGCCCCTAAATAGCCACCAAAACATTTTTTTCAATTTCTTGTATTGTAGGTTATTTTGAGGAAGAATTTTTCATCCTTTAGTTATTTCGTGTTATTCATATTTTTTCATTTATTTATTTTCCATTTGTAGGATTTATCTTTATAAAATTATTTCCATTGTTGGTAGTTGAATCAATTTAATTATTGTCACTTCATAGTTTTGTTCGTCCTTGTTTTCTATGTGTGCAAGCACTCGATTCTTGGATTTGAAAGTATTTTCAATTTATTTGTAAGAGTTGATAACTCATTAAAAAGTGTTATCATCCTTGATAGATAAATTTTTAGTCCAAGTTATATGTTTTGACTAAAACAAAATAGGAAGGGCCCATAACCATTACAAAAAAACCATGGATGCCAAGTAGAAGGAGCTCACAAGAAGCGAGACAACCAAAAGTTAAAACTAAAAACTAAATCTTGAAAACTTGAATAAAGGAAAAGTCTAGCAGAAAACAAAAAAAGGAAACAAGACCAACAACCAACACTCACACAGAAACACTACTGATATCCAAGAAGGAAAATACCCTTGATCATTTGTCGTTCCTTGGAAAGGAATTGAAGCTTTTCTTTGAAGGATAGAGCGTTCTAGTTCTTTCTTCCATTTCCATCCTTGGGGGTGATAGGTGCAACCTCCACATTCTTTCCCTTCTTCATTGTACTGGTTTGAGGGGTCTCCAATTGATCCTCCCTAGCACACTTGGCCTGACAAATCTTTACTCCTGTTGGAAAACTTGGAAGACTATCGTAGTATTTTTTACCATTCTTTTTGCTATACTCAATGATTTCTTGAAGGTTGAGAATAATTTTTACTTGGTTACTTTGAGTATTAACAACCTATTTCCTTAGTCTCAATCTCTCCTCAATGGACCCAATTGCACTTTTAATCTCTACCACTCCTTTTTCAATGTTTTTCCAATTCTCAAAGGTATTGGCCATACCTCTCAATAATTCCTAGTGGTTAGAGTCTTCCATCTCACCCGACTAGTCTATAGTTTTATTAAGAACAATAGACTCTAAGTTTTGGATTTTGTTCTTGGCAATTATGAGCTAAGCAAGCAACCACTTGAGAATGACATTCTATATGTTTGTTGTAAGGTCCCTTCCTTCTTATCATAGTCATAACCCCTTTAGTTCTAAACCTATTCTACTCTACTATTAAGATTAAGTGTACATATTTGAGATGATACATGATCAAGTTGTGATTGAGTGCAACAATACTTTTAGCTATTTGACTCTAAGGGTAGATTATTTAAATTCTTATGTGAATGCTTATATAATTGCATGACAAAATTGTAATATTATTACATGCTCAAGTTACACTTAACACATATTATTCTCCTCTTTTGTGACTATTAGTTGAATTCATGATTATATTCTTACATGCTTTGATTTCTTTCACTTTTCATGTTTCGTTTTTCCATACTCTTATTTAGTTCTAACTGCAAAGTAAAACAATAGAGTCATTCTCATTAATTGGACAATAATCATTGTTCGACAACAATATTAAATTATGTTTAAAATTTAAATTGAAGATCAAAGTAATGATAACAATATTATTAGTAATGATGTTTTAATGGTTAACATTATTAGTGTTAACATTTAATTAAATAGGTTGAATAATAAATATCTAAGATCAAATATTGAGTTATTGACCTAGTCATATTAATATTATTAGTAATTCTAAGATTAAATAATGATAATATTATCAAAGTATAATCGTTAATTGAGTATTAACATCACCACTAGAGATTTCTTTGTTATTAGAGTTCATAACTTATTAATTTGGATGGATTAAATAATAAGGATACTATCATTGCTAATAATAAAATTTCTATTTGAATTAAATAACCATAACATTACTAATGTTGATTGAGAATCAAATAATAATCCTAATATTGAATAGAAGGGCATAACATTCATGTTGTTAAATTAAGAATATTAGAATTAAGATCAAAATTGGTAAATAATATTAATAACTTTGTAATAAAGCTAAAATTAGGATCATTTAAATTGTCAATGGAATTTTTCATACATTAAAAAGTGTTATTTAATAATAATAAGAGTTTAACACATGTCAATTTAACTATCAAATGAATTTCTAACTGCACTCCTAGTTGTAGGTACACATGCTATTGGCATGAAAGTATACAATATTGGGTGTTTGTTTCCACAATCTACAACTTTGAGTTTGGACTAAAGAGGGAGAACACAAGGGGAGTTGTGAGTACATGCCAGACTCTAAATTAGGGAGAATTCTGCTTGACTAGAGGGAGATATGTTTGAAACATGGATTTTTGCAAAATTTATGCATGAAACTTTGGAGAGTTTTCAAAACTTAGAGTTGATATTTTTAAATATCTTCTTCCAACCTATAAAGGGAAAGGGAATATATCTATTTTAAGAAAATGGTTTTATAGATTTGGGCAGTTGTTTTTAGAGATAGGATAGCTAGGAAGAGAGGGAAAATCTATATTACTTTTGGAGGGTTCTTATTCATTGCTATTGGCTATTGTAATTGGAAGAGATATTGTAGTTTCCAATAGGGAGAAATTCCAATTCAATGCTTTTAAGAAGAAGATTGGAGTCCATAGCCAGATTGTTAAAGTACTAGGTTGGAGTAATTCAGGAATTTTCCAAATGTGATAGACAATACTCCTTCCTATAAACTATGGATGTTTAAATTATATTTTGTGCCTACATGATTGACTATGCAACTCTTTATCTTCTATGTTTATTAGATTGTTCATAAGTTTTAAGAGTGATAGGTAGATCTAGAAGCAACACAAAGAGGTGCAAAGTAGAACACAAATCATTGGAATTAAATTCTAATATCAAAACAAAACTAAGAATAATTAGCAATCAAAGATAACTATGGTGACAAAGATAAGATTATGATTACAATGCATGAACTCTCTTAACGTGGGCAACATAATGATTTTTCAAAAGACTAAGTCATTTCTATAATCTATACACTAGAATCCTATTATAGAACCCTTCAAACAAAATATATTATATTGCCTTTGTCATTACAATGTTCATCTTAGATTCAACACGAATTTTTAAAGGTTATACTCTCAATTTATGCAAATCCTTATCATATTTTTACTATTGCTGCCACCATGTAACTAGGTTTTTCAAGAGATAATACAATCCACAAAACAAAACTTTAATGTCTCAATACTGGTAACATAGCATAACAAGACAATAAGATTTACATATCAAGGTTTGTTGTCTATTTGTATACATTACTTCCAAGAATCTATATTTCCAAGCCTCCATCTAAGGCTTCTATGAACTTGATTGTGCTCTATGAGGTAGATTCCTATAACATGTAAGGTATGATTATATCTATGAATAGGTATGTTGGCAATGAAACCATATTTTTTCTATATTAAGAAAGCTTTGTATGCCAAATAATTTAGACATGTATGGGCTGAAGATAAATAGTTGATGGATTATAGAACACAATTATTTTCAATCACATATTTTTTAAAGAAATGAAAACCTATGAAAACTATATCAAAAAAACTAAACATTACATAGATCATTTACTCAATCACTTATTTCTACAAAGTTTAAAGGTGCAAGCAGTTAATGCAACAAACATAAATTACTATACTCAAACAATGAAAATTAGATGAAATATTTAGTATCAATTATTTTAGTAAAGTCCAGTCCATGTTCTTTTTAAGTTAGGTATTTCACATTAAGCCATTTTTTTATATTTTTTCTTTTCAAATTGAGTTTTGAAGAAAAATATGATATTATAAAGGGTTGAGGAGTATTGATCTTCATATTAGTGCAGGCTTGAGAATTAATGTCTAGGTACTCATATTTATGAACTTGAATTTAGATATAGAATTTAGTTTTCTCACACAATAAATTTTTGGATTAAGAGTCTAGAAACGAGGAACAAGAGTGGACAATTTTTTTTTCTAAATTGAAAACTTTTAAAACATAGTAGGACTAATATATAAAATGCAGATCTAGTAGGCCGAGTTCTTGAGAAAATTGCACGCATGTGTTTTAGGTTCTTGAAAAAGTATTTATGGGTTTTATTTTTCACCTTCTCTCCTCTCCATAACATATTATGTTTTAAAAAATGGCCAAGGGATGAGAAAGTTATGGTTGTTTTAATTCAGCCCTGTTTCGTTGCAAAACATGTTATAGAATCTAGTGAGTTTAGTTGCAGACTAAATTGCTCTTAATTGGTTGAGATTTAGACAAAAATATTTTTGGGTTTTGTTCTTTGTTTTATCATCTTTCAAAAATGTACTGAATTTTAAAATTTGGATATTGGACATAAAAGTTTTGATTATTTAAATTTTGCTCTGTCTCAATGCAATCAACAAGCTAAAAATTGTTAAACGAATTATATGATCAATTTATTATCAATTTTTCTTTCTTGATTAGATCCGCTTCACCAGTTAAGATTAATGATAAAATATAATGCAAACTAAGTAGTAAATTTTTATAGCATTATAACTTGGTGGTGTGTGCTAGAGTATTGTTTATCTTTTCTACATAATTAGTGTCTACCTATACTATTGTTCTCAAATGAAATTACCAAGAGAGTTGGTGTATATATTCCTTTTTTATCTTTTCTTGAGAAAAACCTATAGTTGTGTGTAAGTGATGATATTTTTTGTGTGAACTCATGGGTAAAGTATCTCCTGCTAAGAATAGATCAATTGTCCTTATATGGGATAATACTGGAGTTTATATGAGTGTTGTATGTATCATCCTTTGTTTTATGAAATTATTGGGAGATCCTATAGGTGTACCAACAATAATCTTTTGTTTACCCTTATTTTAGTGTAGGATAGTTTCTTTGATGCATGATCAAAGTGTCATTCAAAATTTTATTGATAATTGAACCTAGATGCTTTACATTATTGTTGACCAAGTGAGTGTTGGTTTAAGTCCATTGAATTGTCTATTCTATGTATTAATGTATCATGAAATTAGTTTTCAGTTAGACCTTGATGAAATGAATTATTATTAGTCAATCAAATATGAGTTAAAGTGAACTCAAGTTGTCGAACTATGATGTCTCTGCACATCACATAGGCAAGGCCATCAATGATGAGCCCCTGAGGCATAGGTCTTGCCCCTTAGGTTCTCCCGTTATTGACAAGTCTAGATAATAACTCATTTTCTATTGTTTTCGTACATTTTTTGAGGCACTTTTAGATACACTTTCCAGACAATGCTCCTATATACTATCCTTTCATATCTATTATGAAGACTTGAACCTAAAATATAATGATGGAATTATGGTTATAATATACTAGTATTGTATGGCTTATATGAAGATATGTATGAATTGTTGATGGAATGTAATGTTTTGATTATGATAGTCTTGTGTACATACTTTATGGAATTAACCTTTTGCAGCCAAAGAGGAACTGTGGTACATAATAGTTGCAAGATGAACTCACAACAAAAGGAGATTGCGACAACGAAATAGGGGAGTTTCAAATTAAGCTGAATGTGATGATTGATGATTAAAGGCACTTGATGAAGGTTGAATGTGCATTATTATAACCAGTTAATAAATGTTGAAGAAGAGGTCTCCTTCACTTATAGGATTTTGAAAAATGTTTGTATGTTTACATGTAATTTTGTTTTGATAGAGTTTTAGTCCTATTAGGATTCCTTTTCCTTTTTAGTTATAGGTTGAATAAATTAGTCTTAACTCTATGCTCTAATATCTGGGAGTGGAGTTAATGATTTTCATTAAATTGTTCCTTTGAATAAGATTCCCTCAAGCTTGTATATAGCTGTTGGTTCAATCTGTAGATAAGTTAGTTGGTTTTTTCAGTTTTATGTTATCAGTTACTTTTAGTTTCAAGACATGAAAAATATTCAGAATAATTGAATACAATCCATGAAAAGATATTTTGTAATCTTTCATGTTAAGAAATGAATGGAATTAATTTCATGGGATGCGTAAAATTTGTTAGTTATATTTGGGTTTAGTTAAAGTGAGAAAAAATACTTGAGAATTCCACTCAAGGTACTGTTCCTCACTTCTTTTTAATTGTTTATTTCTATTTAATAGTTGTTTTTCATTTATCATTATCTCATGAACTTTATGCAAGTTAACTAGAATCTCATATCTTGCTTATTGTTAATGAATGCTTGTGAATATGCATGTAATGGTTAAACAATAGTACTTTAGAGGTTAATTGAGTTGAGTCATTAGATTTTATCAGTTTTGAGTTGTTACAGTATCATTTCATTAGCAATACTCCAATTATAGTCTAAGTTGTAGGTACCCGTAACCACTAGTTCTAGTTGTCTTTTATTGTTTTGTAATTCTGTGAGTTTCTAGCAAGTAGAATAACTTAAATAGGGTAGATTAAGTATTTTTTTTAGCAAAATGTTGTCATTGATGTCAAAAGTGTCTTATGAACAGTGGCAAGAGTGCAAAAGAGTAGTGTCATCATGCAAAGGAATACAAGTGACATTCGTGTTTAGAATAGTTAAGGTTGGTCGAGAGCTTCCACGTGTGTAATTTGTAGTTCAACTTGGTGAAAAACAAGTTCAATTTGAAGTGTTTATGCTTAGTCATGGTAGGTCTGTATAACAATATTATATTCATCTGTTGACCGCTTGGTGCAAGTTACCGATAGTTTAAGTGAAAACTTAAGCCCTTTGTACCATGTGGGTGACTGACCACTCATATCTAGACTATCAGTTGACGAAGTCTGAGGATCACATCAAGATGACATTATGTGTTCTGCATGATAGTTCTATTGGTCTCTTCGATGTGGAGATTTCTCACTTCACATCCTTGTTGTGAAGTGGTCAGGCTGACAAAAGTGTTTGAAAGTGACAATATTTTCACTCCCTTCGATATGGCAATGACTATGTAATCACAGTGGGACCAAGCATTGGTAGACAATGATGTTTGGTGATGTTGAAAGGTGTATACATGGCGGTTTCCTGCCCACCCGCTAAGAAGTCAGTGGGGCCTGGTCAAGACCCGTGGGGAAGCAGGGATTGGTGGAAAGGTGATGTGGATAGATGACTTAGATGATAGGTGAATGAAAAATTCCATGTGATTATTTGTTGATTTTGCATTGCTATTGCAAATCAACAAAGACTATCTTGGTCAAATTGACAGATAAGATGAGATTAAGAATATTCTAATGGTTATCGCTAAGATCATATGTATTGCGAAAACCTCCTTGAAGCCAGTTTAAAGTTTAGCAATGTGCGATGGGGTATGTTCATCACATATATTTCCTCACATCGCTGAAGTGGAAGATGTTGGCTTTTTGAAGTAGCGATGAAGCGATGGTCACTACATCGCTGAAGTGAATGTGCACTCGCTAACTTTACAATGATATGGCGATAAGATATAAACTGACTATGTAAATGACAAAATTTTGATTGAAGATGTGCATACAAAAGTAAAATAGAATGATGACACATGGCAATTGATCATTCGTTGATTTTGCATCACTTTTGCAAATAAACGAAGCTTTTATTTGGTCAATGATTAAATGGCATTATGCGAGTTGAAGTCTCTTCATTGAAGAGACAATTAAGGTTTGGTGGAAATATATTTCTTGTCCCCTTGATATGGCGATAGAGTTTGGTAATTGGAGGGAATCAAACATAGATGTTCGATGATAACAATTTCATGTAGATCATTTGATTAGTGCATGATTCCTTATGCAGGTGAATATGATCAAATCAATGGTGGAATAATAGAAGAATTTAATACATAAGAATGGTATAGATTCACATATCATGAATATGGTTTGAACTCGATCTTAGAAAGAGAATGAACGAACAAAAATTCTTGCACAGATTATTAGGTAGATATCCAACAAGGATATTGTTGGCTATTGGATGAAGATGATGGTTCTAAGGCAAAGAAGAACACAATTCAAATTGGAATCCACTACACAAGAAAATGATAAAACGACATAGAAAAACCTAGAAACAACTTGCCAAAAATGAAATGGTTCAATGAATTTTAATTGGGTTACAATATGATTTGTGTTGCTTCTTGATAATAGCAGTTTAGAGATATGAATTGTGTGCTTGTGTGAAGAAAGACTACAGTCAGTGAGTGAAGTGTGTTACTATATCAATTTTTCAAAATCTGAAATGTACATTTGAAGTTGTTTATAGTTGGGTGTGAGAGTGAATAGAGAGAGAGAAAAAGTTATGTACTGAATTGATGCATTATAGGTTTTGTAGAACTAGTTTATGCATACTTGAATTTGTAAATCTGTAGAGGTGGTTACCTCAGTTTGTGCTCATTTGGAGCTCAGAGTAGGGTGTTGTAGTATCCTTGAAGTTGTAGCTTCTAAAATAGGGAGATGGTGCTTCCTTAGGGTTGGAACCCTTAAAACTATAATTGAACTTCATTGCTTGTGAGGCTAGATTAGGATAGTAGATCCTAGTAGCATTTCTCATCATGGTTTTTCCCATTTAGGGTTTTCCACGTACATTCTGCATTATGTTCTTTTCTTGTGCAAGCATTATCTATTCATGTTTTAATCTACACATCTGAATTTAAGGTTTGAGTTTGCATAAAAAGTTTTTAAAACTAATTTTTTTTATCTACTAATTCACCCCCCATCTCAATAGATTTTTGTGCTCCAACAATTGGTATAAGAGCCCTAGGTTCCCTAGGAGAAGCTTAATCAACTCAGATAGATCTTGGATAAGTGAACACAATGGAAAGTTAGGAAGGTTCATGCAAGCCACCTAGGTTCGATGGAACAAATTATGCTAAGTGGAGCTCATTTATGAAAGGATACTTAGGTTCCCTTAGACATGATGTTTGGTTGTCAGTCAAGAACAAATATACTATCCCTACTACTCCTCCTACTAACACCGCATGAAAGAAGGATTATGAGAACAATGAGAAATCTTGGTTCACCATTATGAATAATTTGTTTGATTCTGTGCATAGCAAGGTTATACATTGTGAAACTACTTATGATGTCTAAGAAAAATTGAATAGGATCTATGAAGGAGACACCAAGGTGAAGCTGCAAAAGCTACAAGTGTTGAGAGAAAAAATTGAAGGCTTGAAGATGACTGAAGAGGAGAAAATTGCAGACTATCTTCTAAGAGTTGATGATATTGTGAACATTATTAGAGGATATGGCATAAAAGTAAAATAACATGTTGTTGTGTTAAAAGTTCTAAGGTCCATGACAACTAGATATGATTCCAATATTTTTGCAATTGAAGAAGGAAGAGAAGTTGATAAGCTCACTCTAGATGGGTTACATGGCATATTTACTACTTATGAGATGAGAATGCAAAATGTCGAGTCTTCTAGGAGAGAAGTTGCAATTAAGGTTGCTGAGAAAGAAAAGTATAGAGAAAAAAAGAAAGACAAAGTTGCAGTCATTACTTCAGACCATGAAGAAATTGATGAGGAAGAAGCAAACTTCATAAGGAGAGGATCCAACAAATATAAAGATAATCTGCCTTTTAAGTGTTTTAATTATGGAAGAATATGTCATTTTTCTTCTAAATGTCCATATGATAAAGAGGATAACTCCAAGCAAGAAGGAGATAGCAAAAAAAAAGAAATCATTTAATCCTAAAAGGAAGAATTTTGGAAAGAAAAAGAAGATCTTGTACATTCATGAAGAAAGTGACACATCTAATGTTAGTGATAGTTTAGATGATGATCAAGGTCGTGCTCTTGTAATGAGAAGATTTGGAAAAGAATTACTCTTCATGGCTAGAGACATTAAGGATCAAAAGGAGGCACAAGTTAAGGACTCACATGAAGAAGAGGAGGAAGCAGTTGTTGATCATGAGGGAGAATTGATTAGTGCTCTTGAAGATCTTGATGAGTTAAGGGATAAATATGATCTTAAGAGGGAAAAAAAGAAATTGAAAAAGAATGCTCAAAAGGAGACTAAAAAATTAACTCAATAACTTGAGGAATCCAATCTGTTGGTGGTAAATCTAAAACTTTAGGTGAAGAAGTAATGAAGTCCAAACTAGAATCTGAAGTGGACAAATGCTTGAAGCTTGAGGCATAAATAGTTTCCTTAAGAAAATAGTTGGAGAAAGCTAATGAGAAAATTGGTAAGGGTCTGAAACTAAAAGGTGGTTTAGACATTCTGGATGAATTGTTAAGTACACAAAAGCTAGCTAATTAGGAGAAATCAGGCTTAGGACTGGAAATAGGGAAGAGCTCATTTTTTGATGTCTTTGCAAAAATCTATGAAAGATTTAGAGCAAAAGAAAAATTAGTCCTTAGTGATGAAAAATATGACAAAGGGGAAGCCTCTAAAGATGAAAAGAAATATGATAAAGAGAAGAAACTAATTGAAGACAAAAAGGACAACCAGACAATCCTTGATCAACTAAAGAAGAAGCTGAATACAAAAATAATAGATAATGATGGATTCACAAGAGTACACTATCCAAGGAGGCCTAAATAAAGAAGATCTCTTCATCCAGCTAAAGGAAATTCCATGACTAGGTACTCATCATATTTCAATGGGTATTGCTATACTTGTAACAATTTTGGTCATAGGGCTAGAGAATGTAGAGTTATTCCAAGGAAGAATACAAATTTTGTAAGCAATAATCCATTTCCCCCCTTGGTTGACATGAATATAGTTTTTTATAATTGCAAAATTTTTGGTCATGTAGATAGAAATTGTAGAGAAAAATTTATAAGACCAAATGCTCAGTCTGGGAAGAAGAAAAATACATCTTCCAAAGTTAAAAAGGAAACTGAGGTTTTTGAGGAAAAAAGAAGAGAAAGTTGAAAAGAAACCTAAGAAAATATGGAAGGAGAAATAACAAAATTTCATTCAGTCTATGATTGCCCAAATAGCACTGCATGCAAATGAACAAGATTCGTGGGTGATTGATAGTGGCTGCTCCAAGCAAATGATTGGAGATAAAAGTAAATTCATTGAACTCAAAATGAGAAAAGGAAAATTAGTGAGCCTAGGTGATAATACAACTGTTAAGATCTATGGTAAAGGAATTTTGAGCATATATGGGAAGAATCAGACTAAAGACATGCTCTATGTTGAAGGTATGAAACATAATCTTCTTAGTGTCAGCTAAATGTGTGACAATGGGTACAAAGTTGTATTTAATTTTGATGGCTGCAAGATAAGAAAGAATGGTAAAACAATTGTTCAAGGAATAAGGACTGATAGTAATCTCTACAATATTTGTGATGTAAAAGGCCAAACGTTATTAATCAACCAAGTAGATGAGAGTTGGCTATGGGATAGAAGGCTGGGAAATGTAAACTTTGACAATTTGGTAAATATAAGCTCAAAAGGATTGGTTAGAAATATGCCTAAGATAACAAAGAATGAAAATATAATTTGCAAAGGATGCCAACAAGGAAAGCAAAAAATGTTCAAGTTTCCTACAAAGGATTATTCAACTACAAAAACCTTAGAGATAGTTCATACTAATCTATGTGGTCCCACAAGGACAAGAGGGTTGATAGGAGAAAGATACTTCATGCAACTAATTGATGATTACACTAGAATGGCACGGGTAACATTTTCTAAAGGAGAAGGCAGAAGCATTTGAGAAGTTTAAAATTTTCAGAAAACTGGTAGAGAAGGAGACTAGAAAGAAAATTAAGTATCTTAGGTTAGAAAAAGGTGGAGAATTTACATCAAGTGAATTCAAAGAGTATTGTGAAGATCATGGAATTAAGCATTAGTATTCAACACCTAGAACTCCACAACAAAATGGAGTGGTAGAAAGAAGAAAAAAGGTTGTGAAAGAAATGGCTAGAGCTATGTTAAATGAGGCAAATTTGGCTGATACATTTTGGAAGGAAGTAGTCCAAACTACTATGTACATTCAGAGCAGAGCCTTGTTAAGGGAAAACAATGGCGTAAATCCTTGTGAACTATACTTGGTAGGCCTGCATCTGTCAAGCATTTCAAGGTGTTTGGTAGAAAATGCTATATCAAGAGAGAAGATGAAGATTTAGGAAGCTTTGATTCAAGATTTGATGAAGGAATTTTCTTAGGTTACTCAAATCAGAGCAAAGCTTATAAGTGTTACAACAAGAGACTACATAGAGTAGTAGAAATCATAAATTTCAAATTTGATGTAAATACAAATCAAGCTAAGTCTATCATAAATAACCTTGAGATTGAATCAAATGATGATGATGTAGGTGCATTAGTTGAAGAAGAAGAACAAGAAGAAGAGAATGAAGAAATGGTTGAACAAGCCCTTGCAAAATATGTGTAAAATGATCACTTGCAAACCAAATAATTGGTGACAAGAATTAAGGTGTGTAGAACAGGAGGAGACTTGCAAAGGATAAGGATCAAGTAAATTTTGCTCTCTTGTGTCAAATTGAACCAAAGAGTTTTACTGAAGCTAGTAAGGATGAGAGTTCAACAAAAGCAATGGAAGAGGAACTTAATCAAATGGAGAAGAACAAAACATGGGAATTGGTTCCTAGACCATCAAACAAGAATGTAATTGTCACCAATTGGGTGTTCAAAAATAAGCTAAATGAAGATGGAGCTATGGTTAGAAACAAAGCAAGGTTGGTGTGCAAAGGATATGCACAAGTAGAAGGTATTGATTTTGAAGAAACATTTGCACCTGTTGCAAGATTAGAAGCAGTAAGAATGTTTCTTGCATTCTCAGTCTACAAGGGTTTCAAAGTATATTAGATGGACGTTAAATCTACATTCTTGAATAGAAACCTAGAAGAGGAAGTGAATATTGAGCAGCTAGAAGGTTTTCAGTTGTTAGAAGATGGTGGTTATGCTTGCAGAATGAGAAAAGTGTTGTATGGTCTAAAGCAATCCCCAAGGGCATGGTATTCAACGTTGGATCAATACTTACAACAAAAAGGATTCAAGAAGGGTTGTGCTGATAGAAATTTATATCTTAAATCTGAAGGTGAGGATATGATCATTGTTGTAGTATATGTGGATGATATCATATTTGGTGGTAGCAATGATGTAATGTGCAGAATATTTGCTACACACATGTAAGACAAGTTTGAAATTTTCATGATAGGAGAACTTAGATGTTTTCTTGGTTTGCAATTTGCACAAACTGATAAAGGTATATTCATATCACAAACCAAGTATGCAAAAGAAATGCTTAAGAAGTTTGGCATGGAGGATAGTAGACCAGTCAGTACTCCCATGATTACTGGCTGCAAGTTGAGCAAATTAGATGAATCACTTGATGCAAATCAAACTCTATATAGATCAATGATTGGAAGTCTACTATATCTAACTACATCTAGGCATGATATAATGCAAGTAGTTTGCATGGTAGCAAGGTTTTAGGTTGTGCCCAAGGAGTCCCATGTCAATGTTGTAAGAAGAATCTTCAATTATATCAAGAGTACTATTGACTATGGACTGTGGTACCCCAAAGGAAAGAATTTTACCATAATAGCATATACATATGTTGATTGGGTAGGAAGTGTGGATGATAGAAAGAGTACAAATGGTGGTGCTTTCTTTTAAGGAAATAGTCTAGTTTCATGGATGAGTAAAAAGCAAGAGTCTCTCACTCTTTCTATAGTACAAGCAAAATATGTTGCAACGACTGCATGTTGTAGTTAGGTTTTATGGATGAATCAGACCCTAAAGGACATCAAAGTGGACTACAAAGAACCTATTTCTATTCTTTGTGAAAATTCAAGTGCTATTAACATCTCAAAGAATCTAATGATGCACTCTAGAACCAAGCATATATCAATCAAGTATCATTTCATCAGAGAGAAGGTTACAGATAAAGAAGTCAATATGGAGTATGTTCCTACAAAGGAAAAAGTGGTAGATATATTTATAAAGCCTCTTCCCATAGAGAAGTTTGAATACTTGATGCAGAAGCTAGGAGTAGTCTCTCCCACATCCTATCACTAAATTTTAGTGAAAGGGAATTCATCTAGGTTGAACTTCATTGATTATTTCTTTAAGTCAGGTAAATCTTATTTTATAAATTTTTAACGACTTGATGGTTATAGAGTTTAGAATCCACTCTTTCTCTTTGCATTGGTTTGTCAAAGGGGTAGCATATACTCAGTGGGAGTGTGCCCTTTTCCATTGATGTCAAAGGGGGGGAGAGTTGTGAAAATGCTCTAAGTTGGAGCATGGGAGTATCAAATAGATGCTTAGATGTTGATCTGGAAAATGATGGCACAATTGACAATATGGATGATAATTAGGATGGTTGAGCATTATGTTTTTCCATTAGTGACAAAGGGGGAAATTGTTAGCAAAATTTTGTCATTGATGTCAAAAGTGTCTTATGAGTAGTGGAAAAAGTGCAAAAGAGTAGTGTCATTATGTAAAGGAATACAAGTGATATATTCATGTTCATAATAGTTAAGGTTGGTTGAGAGCTTCCAAGTGTATAATTTGTAGTTCATCTTGGTGAAAAACAAGTTCAATTTGATGTGTTTATGCTTAGTCATGGTGGGTCTGCATAACAATGTTATATTCTTGTGTTGATCTCCTTCTCCAAGTTACTGATAGCTTAAGTGACAACTGAAGCCCTTTGTACCATGTGGGTGACCGACCTCTCATATTTAGACTGTCGGTTGATGAGGTTCAAGGATTACATTGAGATGACATTATGTGTTCAACATGATAGTTCTATCGATCTCTTTGATGTGGTGATTTCTCGCTTCACATCCTTGTTATGAAGCATTCAGGCTGAAAGAAGTGTTTTAGAGTGACAATATTTTTACTCCCTTCGGTATGGAAATGACTATGCAATCACGGTGGGACCGAGTGTTAGTAGAAAGTGATGTTTGGTGATGTCGAAAGGTGTATGCATGGCGGTTTCCCACCCGCCCGCTGAGAAGTCAGTGGGGCCCGGTCAAGACCCGCGGGGAAGCGAGGATTGGTAGAAAGGTGATGTGGATAAATGACTTAGATGACAGGTGAATGACATATTACATATGATTATTTTTTCATTTTGCATCGTAGTGGAAAATCAACAAAGACTATATTGGTCATATTAACATATAAGATGAGATTAAGAATAATCTAATGGTTAACACTAAGATCGTTTGTATCACATAAATCTCCTTGAAGCAGGATTGAAGTTTAGCAATGTGTGATGGAGTATGGTCATCGCATATATTTCCTCACATTGCTGAAATGGAAGATGTTGGCTTATCGAAGTAGCAATGAAGCAATGGTCCCTACATCGCTGAAGTGAATGTGCACTCACTAACTTTACAGTGATATGGTGATAAGACATAAAATGACAGTGTAAATGACAAAACATTGATAGATGACGTGCATACGAAAGGAAAATAGAATGATGACACATGGCAATCGATCATTCGTTGATTTTGCATTGCTCTTGCAAATCAACAAAGCTTTTCTTTGGTCAATGATTAAATGGCGTTATGCGGGTTGAAGTATCTTCATCAAAGAGATAGTTAAGGTTCGGTGGGAGAATATTTCTTGTCCCCTCGATATGGTGATACAGTTTAGTAATCGACGAGAATCAAACACAAATGTTCGACAATAACAATTTCATGCAAATTGTTTGATTGGTGCACGATTCCTTATGTAGGTGAATCTGATCAACTCAATGGTGGAATAATAGAAGAATTTAATACTTAAGAATGGCACAGATTCACATATCATGAATAGGGTTTCAACTCTATCCTAGAAAGAGAATGAATGAACAAAAATTCCTGCACAAATTATCAGGTAGATATCCAACAACTATTTTGTTGGCTATTGGATGAAGATGATGGTTCTAAGGAAAAGAAGAACACATAGTTTGAATTGGAATCTATTGATGATGTTTTCTGCACAACAACTTAGACAAAATATAATATCCTATCTCTCTTGAAAGGTAAATCTCTATTAGCAAGCCTCAAGAGATAACCCCAAGGTCTCTAATGTCAGGTCTTGATAATACATAAACAACTCAGTGATAAATGTGAAAATGTTGGTAATCACAAGGGCATTACAAATTAAGTATGCTGGAAGTATTTATTATTAGATATAGCAATGTAGTGATGTTGGTTTGATCCTAAAACTAACCTAGATTCAAAGAAATATTAAAAGAGATAAGGGTTGAGAGAGATCCTATTCTAAAACCTAAGATCAACCACAACAATGATGAGTGTTTCAAATGGACAGATCCCTCATAAACCAACCTCTACTTAATCAAGGACAAGCCTACAACTCCACATAAATAGTGCAATCTTCTAAGGAGATCGGAAGATTTTTAGACTATGAACATTCATCCACATACCCAATAACTGGTGCAATGTAAGCAAGCATTCAAAATTGAACCTAGCATAAAAATAGGGCTCAGTACACAACAACTTACAATCAACAAATTGCTAAAAGTATGGACCAAATATCAATTAAACATCATTCACATTTCACCATCATTGTAAAAGAATTGAAAACTAACATTTAGCAATGAGAATTGAGAACAAGAAACCATGAAATGTTAAAGATTAACATAAATTTCACCAAACAATGACCCAATTGCATTAAATTCTCTAGTAATTACATAACAATTTCAAGCTCTCTCATTTCCTATAGCCTAATCGAAACTACAAATTCTAACTCCTTCTAACTTAACCAATTCTAGCCTATACAAATATTAAATTTCAATTTCAATGGCTAGGACTAAATCCATCCAATGGTAGAGATTACACAGCTAGAAACCCTAGGAAGTTATTGAGTTTGGCATGTGTAATACATCATCATCCAATGGGATACATTCAGTTACATAATGGAGCAATTGAGAAAATGACAACTTGCCACCTTGATTAAGATAAAATTCTTATTGGAGAGTGAAGATAGCATCACATGTTGCAAGCATCTTCCAAAAAATTCCCCCTAGCTAGACACAGTTTGGCACGAATTCTCATACATGTCCAATATTTAATTTGAGTTGCAAAGTTGTAATTTTAAATCTTCTTGGCAGCAAAAATTGGCATAAGAACAACTTGAAATCATCCCCTTCAACATGTTTTCATATGTATTTTACTTGAACAAATGGGAATAATATTACCCCTCCATTGACACATTTCCTTATGTAAGATAAAATGATCCCTTTAGAAATGTGACAATAGTATGAAGTTTCACCATTCAGATCTTGTGGTCTTGCATCTCCAAGTTCTAGTAGAAATTTCCTTGGAAAATTTAAACTTGTAAGCACACAAAATAGTTGTAAATAAGTCCAAATAATTTATATTAAATTTAATCCAGAACATTGATAAATGCAATCCTCCTCAAAATTTTCTCCATCAAACACACTTTATGTGCTATCGGTCCTCATTTGGAATTTTATTTCTAAAATCATGACCACTTCTTTAATTGTGACATGCTTATTTAGTGTAGTAGGAACCACTAGAAAGTAATTGTTTGCAAAAAATATCAACATATAACACTATAGGTCACAAACACACTCCATTAAGTAAATTAATATACCGCAAGCCTCCTCTAAGAATTTGAATGCCACCTATTGTCTGATATTTCCGTGAACTAGAAGATGCTTATTTCTTCTAATCACAACTACAACGATCTTTCAATGCCATGACCCATGTACTAGATACCACATTATAATTATAAACCTTTTGCAGATTAAAATCACTTCTCCATGGACTTAAATGTTGCACAATTATCAACATTAAAATCCTACCATACATCACTCTGATATCTTATTCCTTATTGTCACCTACTAGATTTCATGAATCTTTCCATCGAAAGAACCTATTGATTGAGACATTTTGTTTTTAAGTACTTCCAAACTTACTGCTGAACTCCAACTTTATTCATTGTTAATGTGCAAATAGCGGTATAAACTTTGAAGACATCATATTTTAGAAGATGTGGTCGATCCATCACTTTGAGACCCATAGCACCATTCCATTCAACGTGTATTAAACTAAAAATCACATGCTTCTATTTTTTTGTAACATTCATTGCAATATCTTTCATGAATTTAAGGCTTTTGGGCATTTTGTACTCTTGTGGAATCTGAATACAAGTGGATTCTTGAAACCAAAACTTCTTTGTGTAATCTAGATGATACCAAAATTCCCAAACCTTTTTTCCTTTCGTCGATTTCTTGTGTTGATGGATCTCCTGAAACACAACCTCACAAATTTTGGTGGCTCCTGGATTCTTCAATCTATCTTGCTTATTTGATCCATTTGCTTCATGTCAACCAGTGTATTCACGATCTTCCTAGAGTAAACACCTTGCAACCTTCTTTCACTGCTATTTCTAACTCACCATATATTCTAATCAAATTTCATGTTATCGAGCTCCTTCCCTCGATTTATTGCTATTGCCATGCAAGAGACATGCAAATTTTTAGACGATATATATTTCAAATGTGTCGCTCCACACAGTCATTAGCTGATCTCCAAATATCCTTAACCTTCAATATCTGTATTATCCTATACTTCATCTTAATGTTACCTTTATTTTCAGTGAACAAATGCCAATTTAGGTTATCTTTGTATATTGTTTAGTCATTACTCCTTAATGAAACTTTGCATATCGACAATCTATTCATCATTTTCACCAACTTTCTTTGATTTAATTCTTCAAAGTTTACTCATCGACATATATTAACTGATTTAACCCCCTATTAAACATTGCAACTTCATAAGTCATTCACCATCCGTTATTCTCAAGATCCCAATTATGGCAATGTTAATACTTGACTCTACCATTCCTTTTAGTTCACTGTTCCATTCCCTCATGGTATTTGGTTGTGATGAGGGAGATCCAAATACCTCCATTTAAGTGTTATAGGTTATAAAATATTTCAAGTTACCAACATATTCTATGACATTTTTGCAGTTCTTTCAATTAGACATGTTGCTCCTTAACCAATATCTTTGTGCTTGTTGTCATGTTCGTAGTCCTCTTACCAGTGAAATCAATGTCAAATTAATCTACCCCTTGGCTGCCCATTTAATCACATATGATATCTGCTAATGAAGTTTCCAATCTACTTTAATTTGCACCTTTTGTCTTTGGCACGGTCAGTCCCGTTTTTGAACTTGATGCCTACTTTATTTTGTAAACGCTATTGCTAAAATAAAATGAACTTGATTCTTTGATAGTGCTAGCTTAATGAAGTGTTTCAACAAATATCTGGATCTTTCTCTTTATGAAGTCATTCAATATTGTCCTTAATTTGTGAGTTCCATTCCTATTCACAAAATCAAACAAACATCACACCCATAATGATAATGTTTTTCCTACAAAATAACTCCATCGGTTTTGTGAGTCTCGCTGTACAAAGGAAGAGTCCAATAGAATCCTTTATTTTGTGACTTATTGCATTAAGACCCCATCCATTAGATTCCTTATGTTGCATAATCCATCAACTTGATTCATCCTTCCTTGTCCCTTCGATCTTACTCTTGGGGAACATTATGAGTAAACATTCGGTCCTTTCTTAAATTCAGGTGGCATCCTTCCTCCAATGTTTGCGAATCCTCCTCAACTACCTTCACTGAACACTTTGTGAATGAAAACCATGTACATTCCTTTGTGCTTCATGAAATCTTCACTCCTCACATTCTTTGGGCTCTTCTCACCACAAATTCTTAACTCTGTGAATCTCCATTGGTCTCACGGAGTTAAAGCTTGATAGTTTACACCTTGCGTGAGCTCTTTTCACACCTTTAGATACTTTGATCATTTCACGTACGAATTTGGGGATTTTGAAAATTCAAGCACCTTTTAGATTGAACTAACTCATGGATTCCAAGTGATTGCGAATTCTCTGAAAATATTTTTTGTGGATTTCTTGCATAGAAGGATTCTCTGATCTATCTTATTTATTTGCTCAACCGAGTGTGCCCAGCTCATACTGTTGCATAAACACCTGAAGTTGATGATGCCAAGTTCCTTTCAAAAATTGTGCACTGTATTATTAAACACCAGTACTGCTTCAAAAGTATTCACCTGTATTGTAATGTTGTATATCCTGTTGCCTTTATTCCCAAAATTCATGCATTCTATCCTCCTTCACACCTATTTTTTATCAAATTTGTAGTGCAACCTCGATATAATGTTTGTATTATATGCTTGAAAAATATGCAAACCTACTAATCTTCCAAAAAATTCACCTCTCATGATATTGTGAGCTACATGACTCGATCAAAAATGAAAATCTCATTGGACTTATGGCTTGCTGGCTGAATGACACATCTTTCACGAATTTTAATAGTCTGGGGATTTTGGTGTCTCGGGGATTTTTGTGTTTCACATAATCATTCATGAGATGGATTTCTTGAATGTTAATCCTTTCAGAGAATTCACTCACTCAAGAAATCCCCAAACTTCACTTCCTTCAGAGAATCCAGACATAGCTGGATTTCCCGAGCTTCTTTCCTTCGGAGAATCCGTCATGGAATGGATTACTCGAGCCATTTTCCTTTGTGAGATTCCATTGACCCTAGATTTTCTTGAGACATAATTGCTTCACCAAAATTCATCCTCTTTGGAATTCCCTGAACCTAATGTTTCTCCAAAATTCCGCAATTGAAAGGATTCTCCAAAGCAATATTCGTGCCAATTCTAGATTGCTATTAATCTTTAATGATTCCATTTTCAAATGATTTTGTAAAAGACTCATGCCATGGATATCACCTGGCTTTGTTTTGTGGTGGCATACATAAATTACATAAAAATGTCATGCTGTATGTTGGCCTATGAACTATTTATACCGCATTACCCCAAGATTATTCACCACATGCCTTCTTGCGATCAGCTTATGATATCCCCTATGTGTATTCTTATCGATTAAATATGTAGTTTCGGCTCCAAGGTATCAAAGGAGAATATTAGCAATTCCCTTCCTATTGGAAATACTCATCTTCTTTCTATACTACAGAATTTGGATCTCCTCTATTGTGAAGATGCCCTCATCCTCTTATCTCGTGGGGGGAGTTTCTATATATTGCACCACAATATTTGTGACATGGATCTCCATGCAAATTTCTTATATTATAACACTAGGAGTTTGTTCATAGCCATGGATAAATGAAATGGCTCATTTACCATCATAGGCCCCCCATCATATTCTCACCCAATTTCTTGACAAAAAATATATAGAATAGTGGCGCCCCTTCATTCTCTTTTATTAAACTAGCGATTTCCCCTTCTTGTGAATTCCTCCATAGTCGTGATTATAATTTTGACTGCTTTTAGCCCCCATCCTTGCTTTGAATCACCATACTCATTTATAAATTTGAAGACCTAAATTATGCATCTTCAGGATTCTTTGACATGGAGGATTTTTCAAACCTAAGTACTCTCACGTATTCTTAAGTTCACCTTGCTCCATTTATAAAAAAGACATACATCCATTCAATATCACCTTTTATCATTTGGACATTCTATCCATACTGTTTCCTTATTCAGTACAAATCTTCCTCCTATACCTTTCAATGGTAATCAATCAGACTCTTTTCATTTCATATCATTTCCATAGCTGAGTGTCTTCTTTTATGATATGTCAAATCATCAATTGTTTAATCCTTTTCAACATTCCACCATACTGAATCTGTTCACCCTTTATTTTGCGGTCAACCATCATACCATTCATGCTAATTTAATTATTTCACATCTTTTACCTCTTTGTGGAATTTCTCTTTCATGGAATTCCTTTCCTCCCAGACTTTCCCAAGCTTTATTCTTTCAGGGAAATCCATAAGACAGATTTTTCTGAATCTTATCATTAAGTGCTAGCGAACTCCCATAATAGTGAATTCACATCCCCTCCTTAAATACTTACTCAATCCTTACAAATGGGATTTCTTGAGCCCATGGATTCATTGAAACCATAATATTTTCCCGAAGGTCCCAAAATTGCAAATATAAGCAAGTGCCTACACAACATGATTAACATTCAAATACCAATACCATTTTTAATTAGCAAATCATGAAAGTTCCATCCCTTAGTTTTTTGAAAATCCAACATACATCAAAGTGCTAAGAATGAAAAGCGAATGATTAAAGGAATTCCCCCTTCACACAAAGTATCAATTCAAAGTAGGGTTTAGGGTTCCATACCTAGATGGGGTTAAAACTAGCTTTCAACTCAGACCCAAACTTAGTTTGTAGAGAAGACCAAACTGGAATCTAGAGAAGTGATATGCAATCGAAGACCCTAAATTGAATATATATATAAACCAACTTTCTCACATAGTCATGCAACATGAGGATGATCATAGTGAGTAAAAAATCCATTTTCCAAGATATCATCAATAAAATTGGAATAAATTAATCTCAAGAACCTTAGGCAATAAATACAATGAATCAAACCAAGCAACCAAATTCCCTTAGGAAAAACAAGATTGGAGATTGTCAGCTACAAATGAGAAAAATGGGGGTCCCTGCTTTTAGCGAGGCGTGTGTACAAAAAGTGCACAATAGAATCCACTGCATAGGAAAATGATAAAACGACATAGAAAACACTAGAAATAGCCCACCAAAAATGAAATGGTTCATTGCATTTTAATTAGGGTTACAATATGATTTGTGTTGCTTCTTGATAATAGCAGTTCAGAGATATGAACTGTGTACTTGTGTGAATAAATACTACAGTTAGTGAGTGAAGTGTGTTACTATATCAGTTTTTTAAAATCTGAAATGTACATTTGATCCTATTTATAGTTGGGTGTGAGAGTGAACAGAGAAAGAAAAAGTTATGTACTGAATTGATGCATTATAGGTTTTGTAGAACTAGTTTATCCATGCTTGAATTTGTAAATATGTAGAGGTTGTTTCCTTTGTTTGTGCTAAGTTGGAGATCAGAGCAGGGTGTTGTAGCATCCTTGAAGTTTTAGCTTCTAAAATAGGGAGTTGGTGCTTCCCTAGGGTTGGATCCCTTAAAACTATAATTGAAATTGATTGCCTGTGTGGCTGGATTAGGACAATAGATCCTAGCAATATTTCTCACCATGGTTTTTCCCATTCAAGGTTTTCCATGTACATACTGTGTTATGTGTCGATCTTTTCTTGTGCATGCATTATCTATTCATGTTTTAATCAACACATCTAAATTTAAGGTTTGAGTGTGCATAAAAGTTTTTAAAGCTAAAGTTTTTGTATCTAACAATTCACCCCCTCTCAGTAGATTGTTGTGTTCCAATAGTTTTAAGTCTTTGAAGGAATATATAACATTTGTTGCACCATCACAAGCTTACAAACCTTGGGTTGACAATTTAATGTAGTCTTAAGCAATGTTAAGTGGACTGTTCAGTTAGATAAACCTCTAAATTGTGTAGGTTCTACCAATTTTACAATACACTAGCTTAGACTCTACATTTTTAGTGTTGTTGTCGGGGATGGCGCTATCTTCATAGACTTGTTTTTATAGCTTTTATAGTTATCTTTTGTTTCTAGCATTAAGAATATTAGACTTAATCATTTTCCAACACTAGAGATACACTAACATTGTGTAGGACTGCTATGCTATAAAGCCATATTTCATGTATGCAGAGGCAGAGAGATCCCTTGGGTAGATTCCTTCCCTCTACACACCAAGATGCTATACTAGAAATTGGTGAATCTAGTGCTCATAGCGAGGGTAAAACTGGAGAAGAAATTTCCTTATCACTAATATCTAGCACACATATAGAAGGAACATATTGCACCATGGGGGATGTAGTGGATGATGATACTGAACGTGCAACATTTGAGTTTCCAAGCACTAACTAGGAAAGGGATACAGTGTTGAAGAACATTCCTCCTTCGACCTTACCAATCTTTTATGGGTTAATAACTAGGACCTAGATATATTTCTCTTTGAATTTGATGTCCTATGTGTTGGTGTTTTTTCCTATAAACCAGATTTGTCTCCTAATCTACCTATGGAATTGCCAATTCCAATCAAGGACAGCTCGGAGGACCTGGACAAACTGACGAGGATTTTAATAATAACCTCCTACACTTTGGGCTCTGCAAGACCCAGGAGGGTGGTCCTTATAATGTGTTTATGATCTCTGCACCAAATTCATAAACAATCATTAACAATTCACAGATAATCCCACAAATAACTCAACATAATAGGATATCACTAAAATGAATTGGCCCTTCACCAGTAATATCAACTACTTGGAGCATGAGATGACTACAACATTATTCTGTAACTTATGATAGTCATTCTATTTGCAATTTGGTAGCAAGCCCTAAGCAAAGACATACAGATGCAAGGTTTCACAAACTCATACAATTTAGATCAGTGCCATATACCATCGGGGAGTCAAATTCATAATCATTCATGATTCAACAACAGATTTAAATACTTAGCACCCATGATCCCTAAAATATTGCATTACAATAGTGTCAATTCATGTCCCAGCCCAATACTTCTTACTAAACCCCTTTACAAACATACCCATCCATGATTCCATCCAAGCATTTTAATTAATTCTTTGAATTAAAGCCAAAACGGAAAACACACACATCAGAGCAATGAGATGAACATCATAATCCTTGATTATTCTATTCAAAATTATGATATGTTTGTACAGAGGAGAGACTTGAGCTTGAGATATAACATCATAGCTTAAATGCTAGTACTGTTACGAAACATCCAATCTTCATAAGTTTAAAAACCCATTACCAGATAACCCCAAACCTAAATTGCCTTAACATTCAAAAAAGTCCTTACAATTTGCTCTGCAACTATACCTAGACTCGACCTTCAAAAATATCTGACTTGCCAACCCACTTTTCTGGCCTTGAAATTCTTCTTATAGAAACGAAGGAGCAAACAAGCATCGGGCGAGAAATTACACGTCACCGGTCAATTGGACCGCTATGTGCCAAATCAAAACTATGATCAAAACCACCAAGTCTCGGAGCATCTTTCTGTTGATTCCACTCATTACACAATAGCCACAACATTTGTTACACTTCAAAACCTGCACCCAAAGCCGCCCTGGAAACAAAATCAAAATCAGTTATAATATAACTGCTGAGCTGTCAGTTGCCAGTAATAGACACCTTTTCACTCCTCTTCGGTTAAGTACTTGTCCACCCAATTCTGATATTCCTCATCTGTTGACCAATTAAAATTCATCACCTCCATCACCTTGGTATTGTAAGGTGTGAATTTTACTGCAACCTGATTGGCCTCCCTCTCAAATGACTCTAAGAACATGCTGGTATTAATTATTTTATCCATGCTGCTCACCAACAAGTCATGGTCCGAGTCATCACAAATCAATTTGATTTGTGCATTAATAATCTCTTCTGCCCTATCCTGCTATTGCTACAATGTCTTAATATTTCTCTGTGCATCTATTATATCTTGCAGAAAAGTGTCATTCCAATCATCAAAACTCTTTACAAGTTCTCTAATTTTCCTACTCAAATCATCAGGCAGG
Source organism: Sequoia sempervirens (assembly GCA_007258455.2). Classification (NCBI taxonomy): domain Eukaryota; kingdom Viridiplantae; phylum Streptophyta; class Pinopsida; order Cupressales; family Cupressaceae; genus Sequoia; species Sequoia sempervirens. The sequence goes on along the minus strand of VDFB02358134.1, from coordinate 194,356,177 downwards.
GCCTGGAATCCCTTCAATGATTTCACAAACATTTGAGTAGGCTTTAATGACTGGGGCCTGTTACTTGCATCAAATTTGGAAGCCTTAAACATAACATCTAAATCAATGGCCTGAGGGATCCACTTTTCAATCAGAGGTAGAACCACTTCCTGATCTCTGTTAATGTTTTGTATTCCACCTAGGAATAAAGAATATAGAGAATGTACAACTGGCAACCTAGAATCAACCTTCTCATTTAAATGCCTCAAAATGGTATCAACCACCTCATTGTGTTTAGCTACAACACCATCCTCACTTGCCCTTAGGGCAACCTATAATTTTGTGATTTTATCCATCATCTGCCTTTTGGCAGGATCTACAGAGTACTCAACCTCCTCATCAACTAGCCCTGGTGCAGAGCTATCAACAGGTATCTGAATTGGGGATCTAAGAGTAGAAATGATTGGGATAATACGGGGAAATGACACCAAAGTAGTAGGTAATGCTCTGATAGCAGGGGCACTAGAGGATTCTCCCACCTGCCCGTATCTTAATCTATCTACTTCAGATTGTAGCTCAACATTTTTTTGTTGCATTCTACTATACTCCCCAATTATTGCATTGTACTTTTCCATTAGGCTTTTCCTTTCAGCCTCTTCTCTTTTAGTTGTCTTCTAGGCCAATTTGGCCACATTCAATGTCAGGCTTGTGGCTTATGTTGTTGAGGTTTCAGAAGCTCTCTTGATAATGAGCCCACCCCTTAGATTTGGGCTAATATCAGCCACATTTGGTTTTCTACCCTAAGGTGCCAATGCCCATATGGCCAAAGTCTCATATTCCTCACTAAAGGCAGAGCCTTGTAGGGCTGCCTTGACTTATTCTTCACTACTTTGCATAGGATGCTTGGACTGCATAATAGCATTGAATGCTACAACATCAGCTATGTCCCACTCAGGGAGAAGTAAGACACCAGCTTGAGTTACAAGTTTCCTCCCTTCATCAGGAGTGATGTTCTTGAATTGCTCCATTAACTCGGCTTTCACCTCATCATTATTCTCCTGGTCAAACCTATCAGGTCCTGATTCCCTTCTTCTCTTGCATTTATCCTGATATTCTTCAAATTTCATCCTCCAAATCAACTGCAAGAATACAAGAGTTTTCACGAAGGCATCATCATCCATGAATGCCTTGCAGGCCACCATCCTGGCGTCTTGTACACACTCCCCCTTTATATCTATATCAGTTAGCACCAATTGTGCTGATCTAGGAGGGGATGGGATACCAATCTACATGTTCTGATCAGTTATGATTATTTCATCCTCCAAAGCCTCTTGTGACTCCTCAACTTTTTGCCTCTTAAGGCTTGGCTCTGATGGCAGTTCTACAGGGTCATTTCTAGGTGGTGAGTCCAGATCAACAATCATTATCCCTCCAAGTTTCCTGATCCCATGACCCGGTTGTGATGATGTTTTCATTATTTTTTTGTCCTTTTTATTTTTTGCCTCTTCATCACTGGTATCATCTCTCTTCCTCCTGTATAGAGGATTGTCCACTGGTGGCTGATAAGTCAGCCTTTCCTCCAGTCCTTGACTTCTCGAGTCCACTTCCAAATTGACTTTTCTAGTTCTCAGGGTACTCATAATTTCTTTGAAATTATTCATCAAGAAATCAATTCTTTTGTAAAATGGAGTGAACTCCATTAGTGGATCATATTTTGGATCCAGTTTATGCACCATGGCTAGCATTTTCTCATAAGCAATCCACTTTTCTTTATTTAATTCCTACTGGCTCAAATCAAACTCATTCCTAATCAAATCCTCAAGAAAATTGAAAACATGAGCAAACTTGCCACCCTTAATTCTTTGCCTGAATAGGGCAAAGAATCCCTCAGGGTCATGTTGCCTCCTAGATCCACTCTTCAAATGGTAATCATCAAAATATCTACCAAAGTGAACCCATCCTCCCTTGGAAAATACAAAGTCTGAAACAACAGTATAATCAGGGAACAAAGTCCCTTTTCCTCTTCCTGTCAAATTATCCTCATGAATGCAACCTAGTTGCCACATGACCTCTGCGAACCCCATCCTTGATGGTACATTATACGGGAGAATATGAGGAGCTCCCTGGAAACCATAAACCCTTAGGACAGTGCTTACAGGGTATAGAATGATGTCACCCCAATTATGACACACCTTCAAATTAGGCCTCCTTACTTTAGGTCGGAGGAAATCGTGCAAATCCTCGGGAATCCTTGGAACATTCACCATCAATATAGCTCTGAGCTTGGAAGCAAAGCAGTTATCAAACTGCACAAAGTTGGAACCTCCCTTATTATAAGACAAGTCTACACTCCAAGCCTACACCAATAATTTTTCTCCATTTACCTCCTGCCTCAACTCCATTTTCTCTGAGAAGAAATCATCATTCCTATACAAGAACATATACATCAATAAGGAGTATCAAAAGAAATGAGTACCAATGTCCCCTTCTTGCAACTTCAGCAAACCCTCATGTATCCTTTCAGCAAGGAAAGAAGCATAGTCATACACTACAGAAAAGTTAGGATGCTGAATTTGAGCCCCCATGAACATATAAGCAATGGGCATCACGGTATTAGAGTTGAAACCTAAAATTTGGAAAAGTAAATAAAAAGTTGCCAAGAAATGATCAGCAAAACAATTCAACCTAAAAGGTTCTCGATTAGTTGGGCTGATGTGAATCGTTGAACTACCCGCCCTGGCTAAATGAGGAGGAAGCAATTTTGATCTGAAAAGAGGTTGTGACTTGGTATACTCCTGCTTCATTTCCTCAAGGTCTATCTGGACCAAGAATGAACTATATTCACTTAAATCAAAGACCTGCCAAATCTCATCTGCATTTATATTCAGTAAAACCCTGCCATCATTATCCCTGATAACCCTTGTGACAGGATCATATCGTGCAACCATTGCCTTGAGTAGGTCAACATCATGAAATACATTCAGTACCACAAGTTTTCCCATATCATATCTCCAACCATTTGAAAAAGGATGAGACACATTTCGCTGCCCATACCATCTCCTAAACATTTCCAAGCCTGTCATTGGTACCCTAGCATTTGCAATATTATAGGTTTTATATCTTAATCCCTCACCTAAGGCTGTCCCCTTCATTAAGATCAAACCCCTCTTCTTGTCATTTGTTGACAAAGGGAATTGGTCAAGAAAATCATCATATAGATTCCTTTGCAAATAATCAATAAGGCCAGAATTTTGCTTTAGTGGCACCATTTCAAACAACCAAGGCTTCTCCTACTATCAAATTTGTGCACAAACAAGGGCTACCCAAAATGAAATTATAGTAGAATTTTGCAATTTCCCACAATTCAAAAGAACTAGTAACCCTAGAACCTTAATCAAGAAGACACCTGACCAACACAACACAACCCTCCACAAGAATTACATTCAAATAGAAACAATGATAAAGAAATCAACTCACAGAATTTTGCACCAGAATTTCACACCTTGCAGAAAATCAAACCTTGCTGTAATTGCTCTGAAAAAACCCTATCTCTAGCTCTGGATTGCTTCGAAAACACTTGAATTCCCTTATGGTGAAGATAGCCTAAAATTTAATACTTAGAATTTATGAAAAATGGCCCGTAGACGTCTCGTCCGCCATTAAAGCTTACTTGCATACCGCGCCAATGACTTCAATTGTATTTGATACAATTTTAAATCTTCACCATCGATCTCTTGCTTCTGTCAGATCATCAAATGGTCATCTTCAAAAGAAGCTGACAACACCTCCACGTCATTAACAAGGGCCCACCATAATGCGTAGTGCCAAAAGAATACATGTGGCACCTGCCCACGATATCGCGATCATTAAACTCCCTTCAGTTTAGGATCACGCGATGGTGAGCAACCGTTGATTCCCTTCATCGGTGATCATGATCATACCTAACCAGGAACAACATTAATACCTATTTGTTGAGCAACTTTTTCACCAAGGTTAAAACATTGCCATTGATTATAAACACGTGCATCTCACATGTGGTTTAGTAACCCGCTCTATAATGCACTAAAGTCTAATGCACATATTAAACACTTTATTCACTCTTTTCAACATCGGCAACCTGGGACACATGGTGCCCACCTGCGATATCGCGATCACCAAACAGCCAGCGATGGTGTCATCGTGAGATCACGGGGAACGGTCAGGATCAACCGCAGGGAAATTGGCGATCATCAAAATAACCCTTGCAATACATTAAAGTTACTTAGAAGAAAATAAGGGGAAGGGGACGCCGCCTAGGGAAACAACAGTCGATGAATCAATGTTGTTTTAAAAGCATAGGGCACAGACCAACTCAAACCTTAGTAAATAAAAGGGGCAAGCAGAAAATTTAGCATTTTTATTAAAAAGGGGCCAGGCCTAGATGATTCAATGGGATATAAGTTATTTTTTAGAACCCCTCCCAAAAGGTAACGACAGAAAAGACCCAGAACACCAAGGTTTCATGAAAGCAAAGCAAAAATCCAACCCCAGGTACCTTCCAAATAATCAAGACAAACTAGTAATAAAAGGAAACCAGGGACCTAAATTTGAAGCTCCATCACTATGCAGAAGATATGATTATACTTCTGATGCTCATAGGATCAAACTCTTCCCTTCAGCTCTAAAGGATGCAACCCTAAGATGGTTCATGGGATTAGGTAGGGATGTTTTTCCTAATTGGGACACTATGAAGACCTTGTTCCTAGACAAGTATTAGGACTATTGTAGGGGACTTCATAGAAGGGAAGATGACATTTTCAGAATTTCACAAAAGGATTATGAGCCACTAGAAGATTATATGGAGAGATTTCAGTTTGCTTTGAAGAAAATCCGACAAAACAAGTTTTCAGAAGAGTCTCTCAAGTTGGTCTTTTTGAGGGGGGTCAATGACAATTGCATGGATGCACTAAAACTTATTAGACAAGGAGATATTTATCAGTTACCATTTTTTAGAAATTTGTAAGGTTTGCAATAATTATTCCATAGCCTTCACTAAACGCACAAGAGGGGATAAGACATCCACTATTGGTAACTTATCTATAGGGGTTTCAAACATTGAGTTAAGAAACATGTTGTCCAACATGAAGGAGGACATTATTAGCTATTTGGAAACTCAGTTGGATACTCTCCACATCAAGATGAAGTAGGAGGAAGTTGAGGCTATGCTCACTGAATATTGTCCAAGCTGGAGGCAAAGAAAAGAAAATCTCAAGTGCAAAAGAGTGGCTAGTATCCAACAAGATAAAGTTGAGAAATCTAATTTTTAGCTAATTGAAGGAGATGATGGAAAAATATTCTATATAGCACAAAGGAGGCCATGGAAAAAATAAAAGGTATGCCACAAGACCTCCTCAACTTTAATTCATCCTTTCCTATTAGGAATCAAAACTTTTTTGCTTGGAACTCTTAGCCCTGGCCAGTAAATCAAAACCAATGGCAGAACCCTCAAAAATGACCACAAGCTCAACCAAATTGGAACGGGAAGCCAAAACCTTGGCCACAATTTTTTTTTCAAGGTTCCAATTACAACCCACAATGGTCAAAACAACAAAATCAGTGGCAGCCTTAGTGGCAAAAAGGCCAGCAATGGCAGTAGTAAAATATGAACTATCAACAACCTATGCTCCTTCCTACACCACAACAACAAGCCTTAATGTCTCCATAAAATATTACATCCCAACCACCCAAGCAACCACAAATACTTGCATAACCTGCACCTAACCCTAACACTAAGCCTGTTCAAAAAGATTATACTAACAAACCTATGCAATACCCCACATATGGGGTAGAGGTGAGTGATGTCCACCTTAGATTAGGAAAACAACTTGTTGGACCTTCATCCCCTCAAATTTTAGAGATAGAGGATGAGGAAGCTATAGTTGAAGCTTCCAAAAAATCACCTTTGGAACCTGAGTCAAATCAGGTACACCAAACTACCTCCAGTCCAAAGCCAACTTTTCTTGAATGCCTAGTTATTCAAAAGCATCACACGTAGGTTGAGATAGATATTCCAGGTCAATTAAAAGATGTGAGCATAAAGATACCACTCATCCAAGATATCAAAGGAATCCCTATCTACACCAAAACTGTGAGGGACCTATGTCTTAAGAAACCATGAGGGAAAAGAAAAGATCCTCAGATAGTCCATGTCTTGGGAAACCTTACAGATATCATGTTAGGGAACATTATATCTCTAAGTATACAGATCCTGGTAGTCCAATGGTGGATGTTAATATTAATGGGACCCTCATAAAGAATAATTTGATAGACTTGAGGGAAACAATCAATGTTATGACAAAAGAAACAATACACTTACTTTAGTTAGCCAACCTTAGGCCTTCACAAACTATTTTACAACTAGCTGATAGGTCAATAGTTAAGCCTGAAGGAATCATTGAAGATTTAGTCATTGCATTGGTTCTTGGGAATATCCTTCTAATTTTATAGTTCTACAACCAAAGGTTAATCTTACAAGTTACTCACTCATTCTAGTCAGACCTTGGTTAGCTACAACTGATGAATTTATAGGTTGTAGGTTTGGTAAAATGATAATATCTAATGGGACAATCACCAAGAATTTGGTTCTCCATCCTCCATCCCAACCTTATGTTGATATTGAGCAAACTATTTGGCCCACTTTGGATGAGGAAGATAACTATTCTCTACAGACACTGATGACTATTGAGCACAACCCTTTATTGGATGACTAGGATGAAGATGAGCTCATTACCCACATAATCCAAAATGACTGTGACAATAGCCCGCAACAACAAGACTACCTCATATGCCTACAATACCACTTGTAAAGTATCATACCCACCAATTTTACAGAAGAAATATCTCAAATATTTCATTCATTACTACCTCAAGAATGTGTACCTATTATACCAAGTATTGACCTCTCATCTGTCCAAGAATCATCCAAGGAATTGGAAATTATGCTAGGAAGGAAGTTAAACATAAATAATTCCTTGAAAGAGTTGCAACAAAATTATTTGCAAACAATGCTACAAGCACACTCAACAACATATGCATGGGATTACCATGATATGAAAGGCATAAATCCTGATTTATGTATGAACACAAGATTTATATAAATGATGGTCATAGACCCATTTGAAAAGCTCAACGACATATGAATCCTACTTTGAGGGGGATAGTGAAAGATGAACTACAAAATCTCCTTGATGTAAGTTTTATCTATCCAATATCAGACAGTGAATGGGTCTCACCTTTGGTGATTGTTCCAAAGAAAGGTGGAAAATGGAGAGTTTGTGTAGACTACAAGGAACTAAATACAACTAGGAAGGACCACTTTCCTTTTCCTGTCATAGATCAAGTACTTGATTCTCTAGTTGGGAAAAAGTACTTCTCATTTCTAGATGGTTTCAATGGTTACAACTAGATTAAAATTGCTCCAGAGGATTAGGAAAAAACTACATTCACATGTCCTTGGGGAACTTATGCTTACTTTATTTTTCCCTTCGACTTATGCAATGCTCCAACTACCTTTCAAAGAGTAGTACTCAACATATTTTCTGATTATGCACATGATTGTATGGAGATATACATGGATGATTTCACCACTTATGGTGAAACTTATGAGGAAGCTCTCAATAATTTGGAAAAAGTATTAAAAAGGTATAAAGAACACAACCTGTCACTCAAAAACGAGAAGTGTTTCATGATCTAATGACACAAGTTATTGTACTCAAACACTTTATATGCAGTGAAGGAATTCAAGTTGATCCACAAAAAATAGAAATTATATCTACCTTACATGTTCCTCAAAAGCAAAGAGATGTTAGGAGTTTTCTTGGCCATGTAGGTTATTACAAATAGTTTATCAAAGGTTTTAGTAAGATTTTTGAACCATTATTTGTTTTGTTGAGTAAGGAAATTGAATTTGAATGGACATCAGAGTGTCAAAAATCCTTTGAAGAACTGAAGAAAGCCTTGTCTCAAGCACCAGTATTGAGAGGTCCTAATTGGACTCTACCCTTTCATATACATACAAATGCTTTAGATTTTTCCATTGGAGCAGTTTTGGGTTAGAAGGAAGTAGGGATAACTTTAAGAAACCCCCTCCTCGACAAAGGTGTAAAATACTGGCAAATCTTGTATTCTTCCCGATAAAAAATATTAATTTTAGTGGCAATTTTTTTTTTGTTTTTCGGGAAAAAAATCTCAATTGGCGAATCTTTTCTAATTGGTAGAAGTCTATGGAAAATCCTGGCGAATTGCAATTTATTTTAAACCGATAAAATATTTTCATTGGCGATTCAAATCTATTTTCAAACCTAGAAAATATTTCCATTGGTGAATTAAACTTGTTTTCAAAATAGAAAAAAATATTTTTTTTGGTGATTAAAACATTTTTTCAAACCAAAAAAATATATTCATTGGCGAATTAAACCTATTTTCAAATGCATAAGAAAAAACATTGGTGAATTAGCATAATCTCAAACTAATAAAAAAATCATTGGTGAAATGTCAACACAAATCAGTATAACCACGACCGTTCGATGAATTTTCGATGGATGACTGTAGTTGCATTCCAGAAGTAAATCTTTGAAGCACTAGATTTTTGAATTGAAACCTCCGAAATAACACTAGAACCCTTAGATGTAGAGACGTGGTGAGATCAAGGCTCACCGCTCATTGTGGTAATGAACCCAATGGGTTGAAGGATTTTGGTGATGACTCATGAGTGATAGAAGAACTTAAGTGGCTGAATTATGCACGTGCACAAAGTTTTTTTTAAAAGAGGGACCGTTCGATGAATTTTTGATGAACGAATATAGTTGCATTCTAGAAGTGAATCTCTGAAGCACTAGACTTGCAAATTGAAACCTCCGGAATAACACTATAATTGTTAGATTTTCAGAAATCAATGGTTGAGATTTTATTAATTATTTAGGTTTGTCGGTCATTGTGCTCTTGTTTATCGTTTAATATTGCCTAAGTCGGACCAAAATATTTTATGACAAATCCTTAAATCTTAAGTCTTTAATCTCGAGCGCCGAGTCTTGTCAACCTAGCGATGTCCCCATTTTAAAAATAACTTTATTTGCATGTGCACTAGAATTATGCACGTGCATAAAGTTTGTTTTAAAAGAGGGACCGTTTGATGATTTTTGATGGATGGATATAGTTTCTTTATAGAAGTAAATCTCTAAAGCATTAGACTTGCAAATTGAAACCTCTGGAATAACACTAGAACCGTTAGATTTTTAGAAATCAATGGTTGAGATTTTATTAATTATTTAGGTCTGCCGGTCATCATGCTCTTGTTTACCGTTTAATATTGCCTAAGTTGGACCAAAATATTTTATGACAAAGCCTTAAATCTTAAGTCTTTAATCCTGAGGGTCGAGTCTCATCAACCTAGCGATTTCCTCATTTTAAAAATAACTTTATTTGCATGTGCACTATGCAACCATCTTGTCATCTGTCATGGACATACCTTTTGAGCACTTGTTTTTAAGGATTCAAGTGTTGAAATAAATGTTAATTGCCACATCAATGATAGTGGTGAATTTAAAAATGATAAGTGTGATGTCATACTCATTGTGTTCGTGCTAACTTCTATATATACTTCACCAACTTGATGTTCTTCAGATCATTTATAATATATTTGGCTTTGATTTATTTCTTCTCTATTCTCAATTTAACTGAGATATTATGGAGTCTTCATGGCGTGTCATGCTACCCAAATGTTTTTGGAAGAAAAGAAGGGATGATGCATATGACAGATGAAAGTTGGGTATGGTTTTTACAATTCCTTGTGTGCAGGTTGATGTTGCTATAAGAATAATTGTGGGTAGGGAATGGCTTCAAAACAACCCTTGTGCTCTATATTCTGAGGTAGCTTCGGATTTCTTGTCCATTTGTATGGACATTTTGCTTGATAAATATTTGGTGAAGACATTGGCAATATGTTATTTGCAGCCTTTCGTTTACTCTATTTCTTCATTGGAGTTGGCTCTAGAGAATTACAATTTTGAAAGTGGGTTAGTGCCTGTTGGTGGAATCTTTAGGAAAGTGGAATTGCATGATTCTACAACGTAGGCTCTTGCCCTGGTTAATATGGGATGGGGTCTGCTATGTGATATGAAAACTGAATCATTAAAGAGTCTAGATTTTTGGAGGAAGGTTTTGGGCGATTCATTTTTCTTCTTTGCTATTAGTTTGTGAATTTTGATTCACATTTTACTCAAACACTCGGTTGATGGCCTCAGCTAATGTTACAAAAATAAAATAGTAATGAATTGTGTGATGTGTCTCACGTGTCTATATTTTATTGTACAACATAATAGTTCTTGTAATATGTACTTTGTGACTAGTTTTTTTTATCATAGTTAGTGGCTTTTTACCTTTTGGTCACACTGGTTATGTATTATGTACTTCAGTCTTTAGCAATAGCTACTTAAATTAAAATACTTTTTGTGGCTCCATTCTTGTAAATCCTTTTTTCTTTGGTCAATATACAAATGTGGTTTTTAAAACTAATAGTAATTATCAACATATAGTTTTGATCATAAGTGAGCAAAATTTATTGTGACTTATTAGTGGACATTGATAATGATTAAGGTAAAATGAGACATTTAATTCTCTCTTTTCAATGTGTCGAATTACTTTACCTTTCATTTATTCTATTGAAATTCTCAATATTTTTGAAGAAAGTGTGGCTGTGGTACTACAGGCAACAGTGCAGATTAATGCCATATGAACAACCAGAGTGATTGATTGGATAGCTTTATATTGAAAACTACACAATATACTGTAGAATCGTAGATGATGATGTCAATAATCTAGTGATCTAGTGAAACAAGATTTGTAATGATTTCATATCGTTTGAGCGGCATTGATGATTTTGAAAATTGACTGCTTGTCAGCTTAAGGTACAGTTTGCATGTAGCTAGGCTGCCAGAGTCCATATGTCAATCAAATTAAACATTTAAAATGTAAATGTAAGGATTAAGTTACATAGATCGATTAAGTTGGTTTTTTGGTTTGCACAAATCACGATAATGATTATACCCAACCTCACATGTGACACATGTGAGGTGTACATAGGGATTAGGTTGGTAGTGGCACTATTGGCCCATAAATAAGGATAGTGAGCACAACTAAAATCATTCGTTGAAGGCTAAAGTATTTACTATGGAGTGCAATGTTTGAATTGTCATAAGGGTTTCCATTTTGTAGGGTTAATAAGGATTCAGGAAGAAGATGATGTGGTATTATTGGGGATACTCTAAATTCTCCTACCTCTAGTTATGTAGTTATAGAGTAAAAGACCAATTTCCTTCAAGTTCAGAATGGGTGGAATTGGAAAGAAGTTGATTTGGTTGACTTGACTTCTCAGACAGGTTTTGAACCAAGATGAGGAGCTTTGATGGATATAAGTGCTATCCCAATGCATGGAGGTTGCAAGTAGAATATGGGAGCAATTTTACTACCCCTCATATTCTGCATGACTCTGATTCTCAAAGGGGATAAATACATTTTGTATCTTCACAGCTCTCGATTCCCCAACATGGTTGGCTAGGAAAGCCCCATGCATTTATTTTCAGACACCATGGCCTACCAGGAAAGTCCCATATGTTTATTTTTAGAGTGCATGGTTGACCCGACAAGTCCATGCATTTATTTTCAGAGAGACATTTGTATTACATTTTCACCAACGGTCTAGCAGAAGCTTGACACTTACATTTGTATTTGTACTATGTAAAGTAGCATATGTTTTATACCAAACAAGCGCTTGGAACTTGCATGCTCCACTCATCTTTAAAAAGATATGTAATAATGTGACATTGTAATTCAGTTGTAATAAAATAAATGGTTGTGTTATTCTTCATTATTCATTTATAGTAAAGAATTATTTTATCAGTTCAATGTCTATGAATCTATTCAAATCAGTTTTTTTTCCTTTAAGAAATTAAGTATTATCTTGTTAGGGTTTACAAAAAACATTATACACTGAAAGTTGTCACTCTTGTTAGGGTTTACCGAAATGTTATTGATTTCTAATTTGTTGTTGACCTTCTCCCCCCGGTTCCTAATATCATTATTCATTTTATTAAGTCCTTTGCAACGTTAAGTTATCGACCCCTTGGCATTGATGTCAATCCTAGCACATTAAAGTTTAAAGCAACTATAAAACACATGTTTATTATTTATATCATAAGTTACTCTACCGTTCGATGAACATTTGATGTATGGTTGTAGTTGCATTCCATAATGAAATGCATAGAGCGCTAGGCTTGTGAAATTAAACCTCTGGAATCACCCTATAACCATTATATTTACAAAGATCAATAGTTTAGAATTTGTTTTCAATGTAGGACTAAATGACTTGTTTTAAATGCTGTCATCCATGTACTAATTGTGAAGTCTAGAAGCAACACGTAGACGTTTCAGTTTCATTCACTTTAATGTTAAAAAAAATCACTTTCTACTGCTAAGTGATTTTATTTTTAAGTGAGAGGGTCAACACATAGGGAGATTTCAGTCTCCAGTTTGCTCATTGCAGTGCACCACCTTGTTCTAGGTTCCACAGTTCCACTTCCAACAAAGCCATTCCAATAACCCAGTTTCCATGACTGTCAACATTAATCTTTTCAAGAATCAAAATCTGGGTAAGTGAAAGAATTCTTGTGGCTACGTTTCATCGTTTGATGTTTCTTAAAATGTTATTTTTTCAAACTTTGAAGTTTAGGTTTAGGGTTAAGAGACTTAAGAATTAAGAAAAATTAAGGACTAATAGGGAATTCACAATTTCACATTGTATCAGCATGTCTACCACCAATACCACTAGAGTAATGCCAGATAAAAAAATACATTATGCAAAATTGCTTAAAACCCCAAGTTTCACTAATGAATACCATGATATTTATGATCCTGAAACCTATGGTAGGTGTACCTTAGAACTTAGATCTTCATCTCAGAATAAGGATGCAAAGCAAATGCAAGTTAATAGTATCAATGCACCATGGGTAACTGGATTAGGGCTCATGATGTTCAATGAAGTTTTCCCTTGCCCAAAATTTATCATGGTCTGTGCCCAAAATTATGATGATAACAAAAGAGAAATTGTTAATAAAGATAGCAAAGAAGAATTGTTATCCATTAATGCAAAAGAACTTGGGAAAGTGTTGGGGTTTACAACCGAAGAATTTGGAAATGTCCACATTGACCTAGAAAAGCTTGCTAGTGATTATGAAGCAATGGATGAAATGGAGAAAAAATATTTCTTAAATAAAATAGTTCAGGATAGAAAAAAATTGAAAGGTGATCATAAACCTCCTTATGATTTGGATATTTTTAAACCATGGGTTCAAGATACTATTTCCATGCTATTTCTCGGACTGGATAGCAATTTGGAAGTGGGTGCAAGCCTCCTTGAAATGGTGTATAATATCCATTATGGTGTTCCACATGTCAAATATAATTTTATTGAGCACATTGTAGAATACATGCATAAATAATTTTTAATGATTAAAGGAGGTTCCACCAAGACATTTAGGTTCACAACCTACTTGTGCTATCTTTTTATATTCAAATTTAGAGGAATGTTTTAGACCAATAGCTTCAGATTCAACCCTATAGTAATGTTAAGGAAAATAAAATGGCTCCAGTATATGAATAGACCACTAAGATAAGGATGAATGATTCTCGAAGGAACTATAGTAATTTTTTAGACTACTTTTTGGCTCCATTGCATCAAGCAATTACAAATACTCCAATGCCTATATTTCCTATGTCATGTAGAAATTGCATTCAACTAGGAAAAGAAATGCAGTTGGTTGATTGGTACTTAATGGGAGAATATACTATGCTAAGATTTTATGGATTGGGAGTACAACCATACAAACTTCCAATACATGTGACATAAAGGGTTTTTGCATTTTGTAGAAAAACAATGAGGCATATGAAACAAAAGATCTAGGATGAAATAATGTAGATGATTGATCATTTGTATGACATGTTTCAATTGATTGATGCTATTAGACAACATCATAAGAAGCTCAAAAAATACTTAGTGGACAAAAAAAAAGTGCTGGCATTAGAGAATTCTGCAAATCAAATTCAACAAACAATCTACAAATCCAATGACAATGTTTTGAAATCAAAAGGGATTACTAATCGGCTTGCTACATCAATGATGTTGTCATATATAATTGAAAAGTGCTTGAGAATGCGTGAAACAAAGGAATATTTGCATTTGGATGTAGACAAGATGAAGAACTTGGATGAAAAGGTAAGGAACTTCACAAAACTTGGTTTGCCAAATGCTTTTAACACAAATGAGCGATTCATTGGAAATAATGATTTTAGAAAGAAGATTGAGGATGCAAGGAAGATTGATTTGGAATAGTTTCCTTGGATCCCAGATGTGGTGAACTATTTGGATTCCATCAAACCATTGCTAACCATGAATGCAAAATTGATTGAAGAATCCAAGACAGGTTCCAATTTGAATCATGAATTGTTAACAAATCTTCATGTCAAACAACATCAGTTAGAAAAAATGACAATTCCACCACCTGAAGAGTGGAAGTTGCTAGAAAAGGTGATGTAGTGATTTGATTTTTGATAATATGAGTTTCCAAGTTCCAATTCAGCTTTGTGCAGAGTTTTCTTTGAGAAATATTTTGCATTGCCAATGCCTCTATGTATTCCTTCATGTAATAATCAATAAAAAAGCTCAAATTTAGACTTCAGTAATGTGTTGTTCAATTATCTATATTATTTATTTTATCATTTGAAGAAAAAGTCTGGTAGTGGTTTCAACTAATAGATACACATTAAATAATTGTTGATGTTCATTGTTGTATATGCTACTAATACTATTGTTAATATGTTATTAAGCATTGAGTTGAGTGCTGAATCGTTGAGTACATGTTCAAGTTTTACTTTTAACATAATTAAAATATGAACTATAAGGCGATTTTAATTCTAGGAATCCATATTCTTAGTGAAATTGCATTATAATTCACACATCAATACTCAATCTCCATGACTACTTATCAGATCCACTAAACATTTATATGAATTCAAGCTTTAATCAAGGTACTTTAACTGGTTCATTAAACCAGAGCCAGAATTAAAACATATATCAATACATAATGACAAAGAAGATTAATGAAAGATCATTGATCAAATTTCATTAATAATTCATGTAAAATGTTAAAGCTGGAGAGACGATAGACTCAAAATAAGGGAGCAAAACAAGCTTAGTCGCTAGTCCTCTGAGTTTTATAACCTTGTCGCAGAGTTCTAATTTTTCATAACTTCTCGATTCCTCGACTTGGTTCACTTTGTTGAGTTACAAGTCTTTGTTGGTCATCTTTGCAGTCAGTGGAGGATGAGAGAGTTATTTCAATATAGAAAGACTTAGACAATGGTGAGGTTCATGCATACGTAATATTTGAGTTATGGTGTGTGGATTTATTCTGCTTTTACTGAGTAGTTTTCTAGTGGATTATCTATTATTGTAGTGATAAATTTTTGGTTAGTTTCATTGCTGTGGTTACTATCACTCAAAGTCACAGTTTTGGTGCTTCTCCTAACCTTAGTCGCTAGTCCTATGAGTTTTATAACCTTGTTGCAGAGTTCTAAATTTTCAGAACTTCCTGATTCCCCGATTTGGTTCACTTTGTTGAGTTGCAAGTCTTTGTTGGTCATCTTTGTAGTTGGTGGGTCAGAGGTTTCAAAAACTTCAAAACTTCAGACTTTGGTTCTAAGGTTCCAAGTTTTAGTGACCATGTGACATTATGGACTTATCTTGGCTTTCAAAGGTGCTGTCATCTCATTGAATGCTATGTATGGACTAACCTTGAGTTGTCTTTTCAGGAATTTCAAAAAGCATGTAGGTTTAAAGGCTATCTTTTCGAGGAATGAAATTGAATGCCACATTTAATGCATGTCCTATAAAAAATAATGACATAAGTCAATGGCAAAGTTTTAATTAGTCATTTAGCCTGCATTATTGTTCTTTGCCAATGCCAATACTTCTCAAGTCAAAACATTCTATCTCTATGAATTTGCGCTCATGTAGAGTGGAGTTCAAAATCACTGGTTTGGTGTGAGGGATAGTGAAATTGGGCATGTCAATTTGGAGGAGTTTTTGGTGCGCCTAGAGCAAAGAAAGAGAACAAAAATAGAAGATAAAGTTCTATAGAGTGGTTTGGTGCACGCGAGAGGTTTTCCTGAGGCTATACAAAGCGTTGACCTGGTGATTGCGTGCGCAAGGGGCTACATTCCAGAGACTTAGGAAATTAGAGTTGTGGACGGGTTAGTCATTGCAAGAATTACTCCTGAAGTGATTTCCTGTGCATTAAGCATTCCAGAGAGGGAAACTATAGAGGAAATGTTTGTAGCTATTGGTGACAAGTTTTTCATAATGAATGAGGAATGGTGCAAAAATTCCATTGCGAGGAATTGGTTGAAGTTTGAGAAAAAGGGTAAGTCTCAGTTTCTCTCAAAGCTTAAAAGGGTTCATTTTAAGGATGAAATTTCAGATGCTATCACCTTGCTACATCATGTGGTTGGTAATGCATATTCAAGCTCTTTTTAATTTTGGATGTGCCATTTTATTTTGCTGATTTGTAGTGAAAATAAATTCATTGACTGGGCTAAGATTATTTGTTATCATTTAAATGAGCAATTGATACATTTTTTGCAAATTGTTGCCTTCCACATGTGCTCATACCTAGTTTACATTCTAGCTAGTTAAGAGGCTATCTGCGTAGGGTTGGAACCACAAAGGTCTTCGACACTGGACACGTCTGTGTATAGAACTTTTCCATAGCTCACTAAGGAGGTTGGAATGAGGAATTTCTATTGTGTCAATGAAGTATTTTCAATGGAAATTGTGAGAAAAATTGATGGAAAACCTAAGCTTCGGATTTCACCTGAAGCGACTGCTATGGTATTGAGGTTTGGAAGTTTCTACATTTAGTTCAACAGATTTACTTATCTTAGAATTGGAGGTTTTGAGAAGGCTCCATTGAAATTGCCTCGTTACCCAAGTGATTTCTTGGTTTTTCTTGAAGTTTTCCAACAGATGGCCATTGTAAATGTTAAATATTAAAACATGGGAAAGAAGGGGTATGATTTTCCATTTTCCATGCCTTCATTTTCATGCAAAAGTAATAATATTGCTAGGGGTGTGCAGAAATCCTTGAATGAATTCAATTTTCAGTGTTTTCCCATGAGAACTAATTTTGATAGTAAGGGTTATGTTAAGCAAAATTTGTATGGAGCTGGTAGCTATGAACATCACCTTGATATTGAAGATTTTTGGGAAGACTATACAAATGAAGGTGAGGTGTATAGAAGAAATTTCATTAGATTGAACCTAAGGCAAATACAATATTTTGGTATTTCTTTCAATATTTCAAAAGATGCACAAGAAGACTCAGTGATCATTGATCCCAAATATCGGGCCCCTGCTGGTAAGCCCTTGTACAAAATTAATTGGTTAAAGGATGAAGTTTTAGAATTAATGGTCCTTTTTACCCCTATTTTGAGAAGAACTTTAGACTGGTTGAATGAAAAATGGCACTAAAGTGCGGGTTCTCCCCATGAGCAAAGAGTTATGTAGAGAAAAGAGCAAGGGACTGTATAGGCCTCTAGCATAAGTATATCAGCTGTAAAGGAGTCAATTAGGATTCCTGGCACTGGATCACAGTCAGGAGGAGATGGCAAGAAGCCAAAAGACATTGGGGCCAAGCTAAAATCAATTTGTGAACAAGATAGTGTACCCTCGGTACCCAAGAAAAAGGCTAGTTAAGAAAAGCTAGTGCCTACAGACTCTGAGGGCATTTTTCAACAAATAATTGATGATAATTCTTTTCCCACATTCTTTGAAGTTCCCCCTTCTCCACTACAAGATACATTTGTTTCTGTTCAATCAATTGAAAAAAAGAAAATGTAAGTGTTGAAAGTAGAGACACTAGATTAGTGGCATCTTCCACAATATGGTTAAAGAAAGTAATCAAGAAGAAAAGAACGAATATTCCCACAATGAAAATTGAAGTAGACACAGTTTCCATGCTGTTGTAGGGTCACCAGAATCCCAAAAAGGCTAAGAGGATGTCATGAATTGTCACCAATTCCACTACTAGGCATCAACTGTTGGAGATTGCTGATCCAGAAAAAGACCTGAATGAAAATGAGATAATGGAAGCCGACTACAAGGTTAGTCATGTTGATATGGGGTCATCTACTTTAGAAGGTGATGTATATCACGCCAATTACTCTATTATTGCATTGATCAAAAGAGAAAAAGAACTGAAAAAGGAGAACCTTTATTTGCAATCTCATAATTTTTCTTTAAGAAATTTTATTTCATCAATTGTGACTCTGATCACTGAGGAAGCCTCAAGCTCAAATGTTCAAGGTATTTATTTTGACACTGTGCAATGAGTTAGGAAAAAATTAGGTTATGCTAAAGCTTCCAACGAATGGATAGAAGGTATTTATTAGGATGGGGTTTTCCACATTACTAAATTTAGGCAATTCTTTGTTAATGTGTATGATAAAAGAAAGGAACTGGTAGCTGAGCTCTAGCAAACCAGGAGAGAAGATAGTAGCACATTTTTTCTTTCAAGGGAAATTCAAGAATTAGCCTCCATAGAGCATACTTTGTTAATAAGATAAAAAATGGTGGATGACCCTAGAGAAATTGATCCTAGTTGGTATGATTCGTTGGAGTGGAAATTGATAGTATATGAAGATTATATCAAGGAAATCAA
The DNA here is from genome assembly GCA_007258455.2 of Sequoia sempervirens. Classification (NCBI taxonomy): domain Eukaryota; kingdom Viridiplantae; phylum Streptophyta; class Pinopsida; order Cupressales; family Cupressaceae; genus Sequoia; species Sequoia sempervirens. Next base: position 194,337,392 of record VDFB02358134.1, on the reverse strand, counting down.
TAAAGTTTTAGAAAAACACTTTGACATATTGGTGCAGATCAAGGATAACTTCAATGCTCTTGAAGTGGACCTCACGGATGGGTTCGATGAAAGTGTATTGGATCTTGTAGACATAACTAGGGAATTTAAAGAGGAGTATCATAGAGAAGTAGCTGATCTTAAGACAACCACTGCAAAATTGTTCATAAAATTGAGTAAGTTACAGATCTATATGAGTGTGTTTAAGTTAGAAAGTGACAACATCTATGAAACACTAGCTGAGTCAGACCGTGCACTTTCAAGATGGAGGACAAGGCTACAAATCGCCATGACTCCAGGAAGCAAAAATATCACCACAATTCTCACCAAGTACTAGGAATACAGGCAAAGAGTAAAGTCATAGGAGGTGTTACTGAAGGAGCAAGAGGTGGAAATAATTGAAAGCGAAGGAGTCAGTGCTGGGACCACTATTTAGTTTTTAGTTTTTATGTTATTTTCTTTAATTTGGCTCGCTTGATACTTCAAAGACTTTTTATTTTAATTTCTAAAACAATTGTCTTCAAGAAACCGTTATCAAGATAAAAAAACTCTGCTATTTTTACTGCTTTTCTGTTATTTCAATATAGAAAGACAATGGTGAAGTTCATGCATACGTAATCTTTGAGTAATGGTGTGTGGATTTATTGCGCTTTTGCTGAGTAGTTTGCCAGTGGATTATCTATTAGGGGAATGATAGATTTTTGGTTAGTTTCATTGCTGTGGAATGTTTATCTGTGAATAAAGATTTTATGGAGATGGATGCATAAGGATTTCTCAGTATAATTTAGGTGATTTGGTAGTTTAAGCTTTTATTGTTTAAGTTGTGTGGATGCCTTTATAAGTTATTTAAGTTGAACTGTTAGCTTATGTTAGCTTATAAGTTATGGATGTTGAACTATTAGCTTTTGTTCAAGGAATGGATTAATATTCCTTTCAGTTATTTATCAAAGATTGTGTGAATGGCAATGCAATACGAATTTTTAGAAGTAGTGTGATAATTGTTGTTCTTTAAAAATGATGATCACATATCAAATTCAATACCATGGAATACAATATAAAATATAAAATATCATAATTTCATGGAATACAATATAAAATATCACAATTTTATGGAATACAATATAAAATACCATCAACTATAGTTTGGAATATGATTCATGAAGTGCAATATAAAATAAAATATCATGAAGTGCAATGATTCACAATTTCATTGAATACAATATAAAATATCATCAACTACAATATGGAACAATGGAAACTGATCCATGAAGTGCAGTATAAATACCTAAAACTTACTAATTCTCTTCCATTTCACAAATGGAGTCAAGATCCTCAAAATGACGTTCATCTTGAGATAAAGTAAAAGAGTCGTCTTGAATTTGATTCTGAGTTTTCTCTTCATTTTCTTCGGCCTATGTCTCAAATTCAACATTCTTTATGTGATTTGTGTCAATGTCATATGTCCCAATCCCATTGCCAGTGCCAGTGCCACTAGTACTAGCATTTGGAATTGGAGTGTTGCACAATCCGGTCCTTCTTCTTTCACATGTGGACCTCCAGATTGCGAGTGCCCTTTCAAAAGGAAAATTTTGGACATTATACGCAGTTCCTTTCATCCTCAAGCAATTTTCCAAATTCTTGTCTAGTTTGTTTCTTAACTTTGATTTCAAAAAAATGCCAATGTACTGAAAACTCTCTCATCCTCCATCAACCCCAATATCATTGTTTGACATAAATCAACAAGTTTGAAATATTCTGATAGCATACCGCACAATATTTCACTTTGACCTAAGCTTGTCCAAACATTTTTTATTGATCCCAGTTCAAAGGCCTCCTCCATGCCCATGGATTTATACTGGTCCTTCATAGCTGTTGCAAAACTCCTACATTGTTGTCTAAGCTTAGCTTCACTTAAAATTCCTTCTATTTTCTGCTCATTGTATATTACACTTTTCAAAAATTGTTCGATCAAGATTTTTACTTTATCATGAAAATATTTTGGGTTTTCTCAATTTACCCAAAATTAACTTCAAGTATTTCATGTCAAGGGAATATTTCACGAACCTATGAGGAAAGAGATTTTGCAATTTCCTTCAAATTATCACTAACAGATTTAACAATGCCGTTAAAATCTTCCTCCTTAACAACTACTCTACTAGAGCACCTGTCTCTCTTACAATGGTACATTAGTATCTCATATCCACGTACATATATACATAAGTGCCCTCTTGCATTAAATTGTAAATAATTATCAGGATTATTCAAATCAATAATCTTCTGCCACATGAAATAATTTGCACCTTCTTGAGTTAGATCTATATATAGATTATCAAGGGCCAAACATGTATGTTTATGTAGATTGGCATATTCATAAATATACATAGTTTTTTCTTGGGATTGCTTCACAAGATTGTTCATCACATCCGACATAGGGAGAAGACTAGCTAAAGTCAAGAGTGTCTCTATATCGCTTAACCTTTGTAAGAGGTCAAGAGCTTTGTCTACTGTGTTGCAATGCTTGTACATCACTCCAATCAAGGATTGATATTCTGAAAGAACTCATTGCGCTGGTCCATGCAGGGAGATCCATCTAGTATCAAAATCCTTGAGAAGCTTGTTTCATGGTGCTATTCCCTCAGCAAAATTTTGAAATTCTGCAAAACATTCGGGACTTCGACAGAAGTATGCATGGATCTCATAGACTAGATTTTTAGCTTTTGATATTGTAGGAAACTTGCTTACAATTTTGAATGCTAAATTCATTTAGTGGGCCATGTAGTGAATGCCAAGCATGTAAGGTGCACAAGTAGTTTGTAATTTTGTGCAACATCGCTCCTTTGACCTTGCATCACTACAACTCCATCAGCTCCTACACACACCAACTTTTTGGCAATTTTAAACTCATCCATACCTGCAATTTCATTCAAAGATTTCTTGACTAGTTCAAATAGATTTTTGCGTCCTTCATTTTATGAACACAAAGAAGATGAGCTTGGTAAACATGTTGTTCTATAGTATACAAATGCATACAAATCCAAGATGTATTGTCTATCGCAGTAACTTCATCTAAAGATAATGCAATGAAATTTGACTCTTTTACTTTCTCCTTTAAATCTTCCTTTTCCATTGGAACAAGATAGTTTTACCATACCCATCCAGTGTTTACTGAACAATGTGAGAAGGGATAGTGAGGAACACCCAAAAAAGATAATAAACTAGAATATTTTGGGTAGTCTATCATAGGATGCCCTTTGGACAAAATATGAAAAAAAACACTCATCTGAACAGTTTTTGACAGATTTGCTGCTCTCATTACTTTTCCAAATTGAGCCTCAAGTGTACCTTGACATGCAACAAGATTCAAAATTCTTTGGTCATGCTCTTAATATTCTGCAACATACCTAACATGAAGACATTCTTCCTTTGATTTCCATTGTACAACTGATTGTTCCGTTTCGTTTACGATTTGTTTTTCATAAACTTTACCGATATGCTTTTTTATAGTGTCAAAATTTAGCTGCAATGTCTTGTCTCTTCCACATTTCCAACTATAAATCGTACATTTTGCCAATGTTGCAATTTCAATATCATTTGCTTTCCCCACTTGTACAATGAATGGGTACTTTGACAACCAATCAAGTTGAAAATTCCTTGTCATTTCCCACTCGCACCCCATTTTTGATTTTATTTTTCTTTTCTTGCTACCAACATCATCCTCATCCAAGTCAATTATCTCATTCTGGCTAACCAAGGGTAGGGTATCCCTTGGAACATCTTCTGCAGTATTTCCATCCTCATTTGATACATTTAGATTTAACTCAATGAAAATCTCACCTTGACCTTCCGTTGGCGGTGAGGTATTGTGAATGCCTTCTTCATTAATATTTAGTGGAAGAGTTGATGATGTAGCTCCATCTTGATCTGATGGATCATAAGCCTTGACAATTCCAAAGTAAGACTGTATGGTACCTCTATGTTTTGAGCATTTTGATGGCCTCCCAGTCTCTTCACTACCTTGAGGATTAGGAGTCTTACCATTGTTGCTCGACATATTGATCTTTGACTCTCACTTCGAATAAAATATGGAAAAAAATGTCTTCTTGTTTAAGGACATAGAATATAGATCCCATTCCCTACTCAGTATCATCTTTAAGACTGAAGCAAGAATGGAAAAGAGATAAAGAAATCTTATTATTATAACTAATAACACTATGAAGAAATGATCACTCACCTTTAAGTCTCTGTTTTCGGCTTTCGCCGACTTTCGAATTGAGAAGTAGAACTTCAGAACTGAAAAAAATGTGTAAGAATAAATGATAGTTTTGATTGTATTTATTTCAATTCATATTTGGAAAATTCCATGGGATTTTTAAATGGTATATTAAAAATTTGGTGAATCCCACGTGCTTATACAATGATATGTTGTAATTTTCAAGGAAAAATGTGTCCTCAAATGTAATTATTTTTTAAAGTTATTGGAAAAACAGGTCCTCATAAGCAACTATTTATAAATTTTAATTGGTGAAATGGGTCTTCACAAGCAACTATTTGTAAATTTTAATTGGCAAAATGGGTCTTGATACAATGTTGTTTTAATAGTATTGGCAAATATGTAGATGTTTTATTACATGCTTCCGGGATTCCAGGTGAAAATATTAATCGGTCCATTTGAAACTCGTAGTTTGTTATGGAATTTTTTTGGCTTAAATATGCCTCATAAAATAAATCATTGGCGAATAGACATGCATTGGAATGATAATTCGTAAAATCCAGGCAATTTGGACACCCTATTGGTTTGCATGAATTCGCCAATTTCGACTTGGCCGATTTCTAGAATTCACCAATTGGTGAAGATTCACCACTAAAGTTTTCCCTGGAAGGCAACAAAGAGTATGAAATTTACTATATCAATAAGAATCTTCAAGGAGTTGAGTTGAACTATACTATAACAAAAAAAGAGATGCTTGTTGTAGTGTATTCTATTTATAAATTTAGGCAATATATTACAAGCTAAATTTAAATTTTGTCCATACAGACCACACAACAATTAGGTATTTAATGAACAAGCCAGTAGTTGTAGGTGGATTGGTAACATGGCTACTTCTTTGATAGGAATTTGAAATTACCATAGTAGAAAGACCTGGTAAAGCCAATGTAGTGGCAGATTTTCTGTCAAGATTGCTAACATAATCGACTAAAGGAGTGATGGATGATTCATTTCTAGATGAAAATTTATCTGCACTAAATGTGAATATACCCTAGTATGTTGATATTGCCAATTATTTGGTTACAGGATAGATTCCAACACACTTTTCTCCAAGGGAGAAAAGACAACTGGTTCACAAATGTTTTTCACACTCCTGGGTATTTGATTATCTGTTTTATACTATCCTTGATAACATCATGAGAAGGTGTATCAAGGAGGATGAGATATTTGACATCATGAAGGCATGCCATGATGAGCCATGTAGAGGTTATTTTGCAGCAAAAAGAATAGCCTTTAAGATCCTCACAACCGGCTATTATTGGCCTACTTTGCATAAAGATTTTGTTAAATACACAAGGAGCTGTGATAGGTGTCAAAGGATGGGAAGACCCACAAAGAGTGATGTGATGCCCTTATAACCTCAACTAACATTAGCACCTTTTGACAAATGGGGTTTAGAATTCATTGGACCATTCTCACCTACATCCAACAATAAGGAATACATTCTTGTTTGCACTAATTACTTGATTAAATGGGTGGAAGTAAAGGCCTTACAATTTGGAAAAGATGGCAATGTGGCTAAGTTATTATATGAAGATATATTTACTAGGTATGGCGCACCTAGAGAAATAGTCACTGATCAAGGACCATAATTTACTTCTGATCTAATCACCAAGCTGGTTGAAGAATACCAAATTAGACACAAGAAATTAACACTCTACCACCCTTAGACTAATGGTCAGGTGGAAGTCACTAATAGGGAGATTGAAAGTATTCTCACCAAGATAGTGCAGCTACATAGGAAAGATTGGGTTGCAAGGTTACCTGAAGTAGTATGGGTGTACAAAACAACTTGGGAAACCACCACTGGTTTTACACCTTGTTAGGATTAGAAATGGCCGATATCTAACAATTAAATGCAGATTTAATTAATAAACAGAGAAACTAAAACACACATAGAATAAATTATAACACAAAGAATTTAATGTGGTTCACCCAATCAGGCTACATCCACCAAACCGCAACCATCCAATACTTTTATTATCCAGTGCAAAACCCTATTACAATCTTGCGAATAATCGCATTTTTCATCATACTATAACACCCATCCGAACCCCTTTTTAACAAGCTTAGAAGCTTCCAAATTTTGGGTTCTACAAAATTGGATTTTTCCTTTTTCATTGATTTTTCCCTTTTTCGGTGATGACGCGAAAAAGTAGGAGGAAATTTTTTCTCGGGACCTGCCACCCCCAAACCCCCACCTGAGGCCCGGCCCAGCCCTGGACCCTGGCAAGGATACATGCTAGGGCATACAGTATACTATGGGCTATATAGTATAGCATGATCATTCGCCACATACAAACACACCTTATGAGTTAGTCTATGATAAGACAATATTCCTTCCTATTGAGTTTGAATATAAAACACTAAGGATATAAAATTAGAGTTGGAAATGGATTTAGCCAAAGCTCAAGAGAAAATGATGCATACTTTAAATGGGTTGGATAAGATAAGAATGTAAGCAATACATCACACAGAGGTAGTTCAACAACAAAGGATGAAGTGGCATGATTAGTACATTAAAACAAAGGAGTTCACTATGGGGGACTAGGTATTGTTATATGATTCATGATATAAAGAATTCAAAGGTAAATTCCAGTCCAAATGGTTAGGCCTCTATGAAATTAGTCAAGTTTATCCTAATGGAGCAGTCCAGTTACACACCATTGATGTAGTTAGATTTTCACTTCTAGGGACTAAAGTTATATAAGAAGCCATTACAAAAGGATGATCTCATATTTTCACTGTTTCAACAATATGGTGCTCATAGTGAACCAAATACATAATTTGAAACACAAAGTGATAATTTAGAAACACATGATATACCAAGCACTTTTGGTGATCTAGAGATTGAGCTACACAACTCAATCCTAGAGCTCACTCAAGATTAATTCCTCATTTTCTCTCACAAGCACAAATTGCACGTTATAATAATGTTTAAAATATCTTTAGAGGGACCTATTTATCAATATTCACAAAGGGTCCTGATGTTGTAGGGACCTGTAGCTTAATGCTATCAACCTTCAAAATGGGCCCTAACACTGCAGAGACTTGTAGCACTGTCTGCCAGTTGAAAAGAAAATTAAAATTACTTGGCACCATATTCACTACAAGATCATGCACATTCATTTCACAATATCCACATGTAATATCCATCACTTCACAATAAGTACCCATGGAATAATTCTTTTGCTGCCCACTTGCATTTCAAATACTCGAGCTGTCAAATCGTCAACTCATATTCGTAATACCCATCCCATCATTCGCACTTGCCACCCACTATTCATTACCTTGTAGTTAATTTATGTTAAATCAAATCAACAAACATATATAATCTTTTCAATTTACGTGCGTGTTGCATAGTTATCTCAACTAGTTGGTACTTCAGGTACGCTATCATGATTAATATAGTCTTTTTTAAACTTTCATTATATTTTTCATATTATTCCATGCATGCAAACTATTTATATCATTAATTTCCATCATTTTATATTTTAGCCACGTTCTAATAAAAATGTGAAGTGATCTCACTTCACTAATTAAGTTGGGGGAGGGTACAACCTAGTTAGTCTTTTTCGAAATCTGCCACCTAAATTGAAATCAATGGATAGAAACGACATGCAAAACCCTGTAAGTTATATCTCATTTTTGCTGCCATTTCCAATTGCTAAATTTTACACCCTAAGAACTTGAGCTTAAGTCTAAACCAAATTCAAGAGTCAAACTTAGAACCTGTTCATGAGCTTGAATTAAGTTGGTATTAAGAAGGGAAATTTGCAATATGGTATCCCAGTAAAGATATACGAGGAAACAAAAGGAAAGTGAAGGGTTTTGAAGGTGGTAGAGAATATTGAGCTAAATTTCTAATCTGAATTGAGTACATTGAGTAGAGAAATTAAGCTAGAATGGGAGGTGATGTCATAAGAAGGGAGCCAACAACTCATCAGCAAATTCTGGAGGATGCAACAGTTTTACCGATTTTTACCAGGGTTGGTTGGCTCAACTACTTCTTGAAGTTAATAGAATTTAGTGATGAAATGACAAGAATGCTTGCATCTACTCTTGAATATGATGAAGCTATGGTAAAGGGACTTTCAGTAGACGCATCCGAGATTGCTATTGCATAGGTCACTGGGTTACCAAGAACAAGGGTAGAATTTCTAGCATGAGCTGACACAGTTGCAGCCAAGGAAGAATTTTGTATACGAGGAGAGGAATTAGACTCCTCATCACAATGTATGAAGAGACTTTCCCTCCCTTGGTTATGGGAAAATTGTGCCTCTTACATTGTCAGATACACTACTTGTGATGGTAGGTAGAACCTCTTGTATACAGTTCATTTCAAATTACTCAGTCATCTCAAGCATAATAGGTTAGTAAATGTATCAAACTTTATGTATAATTTATTGAAATGGATGGACTTAGAATACCAAAGAAAAAAAGTGATACTTCTCTATCTCATCACTATTTAATTACCTTATTGATAAAGAGGAGTTTAAGGATTCAATACCCACAAGTGAAGTGGGAGGACTTTAAGGAATGCATAGACATTAATTTTTTGCTAGATGCACCCATACTACCTAAGGATGCATAACCCCAAAATGAACCTATAGAGGAAAACCCTCACGTCTTACCCGTGGCTTCACCTTCTTGTAGCCAAGGTGAACATGAGGAACCTGAAGAACTACAATCTAGGCCATCTATAATTGAGGAAATACCATCTTCTTCAAGATCACAAAAATATAAGAGTCAGAGAGGCAATGCATCTACCTCTTCTACACCCTTTAAACTAGAAGAAGGGAATGATACTCCAAATAAAAAGAGGGATATTCAAAAGAAGGAAGAGGATGTTCTGAATAAGAAGAGTGTTAAGAAGGAAAAAAAGAAAATTGAGAAAGAAATACTCACACCTAGACACTCTGGTAGACTAAGGAGACAAGGTGCCATGAAGGAAAATATAGAAGAACCAGAGGAAGAAGAAAAGAGCGAGGAACAACAACAAGAAGATGTCCTGATTGTAGAAAAAAAAATTGATGTAAAGGGGAATGCCCCTGGTAATGTGAATATACTAGCAAAAAGGAAAAGATATGTACTAACAACTTTTGATTCAGAATTAAAAGATATATTTACTACTAAGAAATTATGGATAAAAACCCTAGATAGTCCCATTCATGGAGACTATGAAGAGGGTAATGAGCAGTTTGTAGATTCAAAGAAAGTATACATAGAAGAAAGGGATGTAAGGAAAGAACTCCAAGAGGAATTGGATAGGATTAAACACTTGGAGTAGTTAGTGAAAAATTATGAGCAAAAGGACAAGGAAAGAGAAGCAAAAATGCAGGAGAGGGAGGAAAAATTGCAGTTGTATGGCCATGGCACTAAGCTAGATTTTCTAGAACAGTTGGCTGTCACTAAAATAGGGGACATGGAACTAGCAATTCCAGATGAGAAACCCCATCCTATCAAAAATCCTAACTATCATACAACCTTGTCACTCAACTACCAATTATGGAAAGTGACTAATGAGTTTGCACAAGAAAAGGAGAAATGGAAGAAAGAAAAGGAAGAATATGTAAATGAATTGGAAAAGAGACATGGAATTGAACAAATCAACAGTCTTGCTGGAGGAAGTAGTAGATAAGGCTGCAAAAATTTTCAAATGTAGACCTCCACTAAGAACATATGCATTATTTTTGCAAGAAAGGTTTCTATCCTTTCAATTTAGTAGATTAATTAGCAAAATTTTTGTTGGTATGAGTAGAACTTTTGAGTTTCCTGAAATTTTTGCTACTTCCACACTTAAAGAATAGGATCAGTTGTGTGAGTTTTATTTACACAACTAAGTAATACCCGACGAGACAAAATGGAACCCTCTAATTTTTGTGGGAGATTTTTAGATTAGAGCACTTGCCTCTTATTATAGAAATGAGCAACTTAGGGGTGAGATAATGGAAGAGTATGAAGAAAAAGAGAAATACATTGCACTTACCATAAGAAGAGAGGCTAAAAACCTTGATGAAGTAATTGATGAATGGATGAAACTACTCAAACATAAGGGTGTGGGTAAGAAAATCACGAAACTCAGAAAGGAAGATTATGAAAGAATGTAGATGTTAGTTGTGGGTATTAGACAACAGTGCTACAAGTATGTACAAAACAGATGGAACAGTTTAACCTCTGAATTAAAATGAAAGGAATCACATTATGTATATAGTTTCACTACTATGCTTTAAAGAGTATATAAGTATACATCAATTGGTGTCAACAAAGGATTTTACTGGGTACCAATCACCTTCCATCCACCTATTCTCCTCTATCTAGTCCCACATTGGATTGGGGAGAAAGGTGAAGAATGTGAGAAAGCAGGAATTATCAAGATGAGATAGCTTGCAGAATATCAAGGGTTCTATTTGAAATAAATTCAGGGGGTTATTACATTTATGGACTTGACACAAATTACTTTGCAATACAATCAATATCTCTAGTGTTTTGCTTGGGGACAAGAAAAAGTATAGTTGGGGGGAGATGATAGGTCTAGATAATAGCTCATTTTTTGTTGTTTTCATACATATTTTGAGACAAATTTAGATACACTTTCCAAAAAATGCTCCTATATTATACTATCCTTTCATATATATTATGCAGACTTGAACCTAAAATATAATGATGGAATTATGGTTATACTATACTAGTATTGTATGGTTTATATGAAGATTTGTATGAAATGTTGATGGAATGCCATGTTTTGATTATGATATTTAGTCTTGTGAACATAATTTATAGAATTAACCTTTTGTAGCCAAAGAGAAACTATGATACACAACAAATGCAAGATGAACTCATAGCTAAAGGAGATGAGAATAGTGAAATAGGGGAGTTCTAGATTAAGTTGAATGTGATGATTGTTGATTAAAGGCACTTGATGAAGGTTTACCGTACATTATTATAACTAGTTAACAAATGTTGAAGAAGAGGCATCCTTCACTTATAGGATTTTGAAAAATGTTTGTATGTTTACATGCAATTCTGTTTTGACATAGTTTTAGTCCTATTAGGATTCCTTTTCCTTTTCAGTTATAGGTTGAATAAATTAGTCTTAACTCTATGCTCTAATATTTGGGAGTGGAGTTAATGATTTCCATTAAGTTGTTGCTTTGAATGAGATTCCCTCAAGCTTGTATATAGCTATTGGTTGAATCCGTAGATAAGTTAGTTGGTTTTTCAGTTTTATGTTATTAGTTACTTTTAGTTTCAAGACATGAAAAATATTGAAAATGATTGAATACAATATGTGAAAAGATATTTTGTAATCTTTCATGATAAGCAATGAATGGAGTTAATTTCATGGGATGTGTAAGATCTGTTAGTTAGATTTGGGTTTAGTTAAAGTGAGAACGACTACTTGAGCAAGCCACTCAAGATACTACTCCTCACTTCTTTTCAATTGTTTATTTATGTTTAATTTAGTTGTTTTTCATTTATCATTATCTCATGAACTTTATGCAAGTTAACTAGAATCTCATATATTGATTATTGTTAATGAATGCTTATGAATATGCATGCAATGGTTAATCGGTAGTACTCTAAAGGTTAATTGAGTTGAGTCATTAGTTTTTATCAGTTTTGAGTTGTTACAATATCATTTCATTAGCAACAATTCAGTTACAATCTAAGCTATAGGTACCCATAGCCACTAGTTTTGGTTATGTCTTATACTATTTTGTAGTTCTGTGAGTTTCCAACAAGTAGAATAGCTTGAATAGGGTAGCTTAAGTAGTTTTGAGTCTCTGAAGGCATATATAATGCTGCACCATCAAAAGCTTACAAACCTTGGGTTCACAATTTAATGTAGTCTTAACCAGTGTTGAGTTGACTATTCAGTTAGATAGACCTCTAAATTGCGTATTTTCTACCAAGTTTATAATACATTAGCTTAGACTCTATAGTTATTGCTTGAAAATAAACTTGTGTGGGGGTTGTATTATGTTTATGAATGAAAGTTTGTAGGTTGTGTTGTGTCCTTAGCTATATTTTTGGTTGACACTTTTGGGCATTACATTTGTGGCTTTGTTGATCTTGTCCAATTTCTCCCTTAGTGGTGCACAATTCTCATAGATGTCAGAAGTATCCAAAGGAGTGTCCTTAGACCCTAAGGTTTGGTCAATTTATCACTTTGGGGAGGGAGGAGGGCTAGAAAGAAAGGTATCCAAAGGAGAGTTTGGAGGAGAGTATTGGAAAGTTATGTGTCTCCAATACTTTTTTTTTGTGATTAAAAGGTGATTTTAATTTCTTTGTTTGTTATTATTTTCACCAGTTCATTTGTTGAAACATTTTAATTATATATATATATATATATATATATATATAATTTTAAAATCAAATTTTAGAAGATGGTAATCAACATAATTTGTGAAAAATATATGAGCTTAAAATATAAACCTTTTTTGATTTACCTTAGTGTAATTGATTGAAATCACTCTCAAAGAAAGCTAAGCTTTCTATAGTAGGGTAAAATTTAATCTCTTACATTTTGGTAATCTTAACATTCCACACTTTTGAATATTTAACTTTATTCTCCCCTTTTCACTGTGTGGGTCTTAGATCTTAGAATTGTGTATTGTAAGATTGTTGATGAGTTCTATGACCTAATAGCTCTACTTTGATAATTTTGTAAGAAGGAGCATTCTAAACAAAATATGCCTCATTCCCATTCATTCAAAAATCCCTTATGAGTTTCTCCTGATTTTGCACATCCCTATTAAAATTAATTCACTAAAATAATGCCTTCTCCTTCTAAAATGACTATGCAAGCTAGTTCTCCATCCACTAGTTCCCCTCACATGAATGTTAGTTTTGACCACAAGGCTATTGCATAAATTTTTTATTCTCAAATTTATAATTTAGATCATCATTTGAATAAGTTTTATAAAATATTGAAAAAATATATTATTTATTTTAAGGTTATACCTATGCTTTCAACGTTATCCAAAATATAATAACTACTCATTCCAAATGAATCAAATTCTTTCAAGGCTTGATCCATATTGTTCATGACAATGTCTTGAATTATAAAATAATTATTGGGGAGATCAATGATGCATATTCTAATATAATTGAAACATAGTTATTGATGTTGATACCACTTACAACCATCCATGTGGTGACCACTACACTTATGGCTACATTTGTTGCATAGTCAATAGAAGCTCATACTTTCTCTACTAGGTTTATACCCCTGTCTATTTCCATGTGCTTCAATTTCCATGGCACAAATATTGACACCTCTATACCATTTAGGTCTAATATTTTAGACACATTAACATCCTCTACCATGCATATAATCAATCCAATTATCAACCAATCAATGTAAAACATAAGGTAGTTAGAACAATAGCTTGGTTCTCTTTCCACTACTTTGATTCGACCTTTAATTTATGCAAGTTAACTAGAATGTCATATCTTGCTTATTATTAAATTATTGTGAGTATGCATGTAATGGTTAACCAATAGTACTTTAGAGGTTAATTGAGTTGAGTCATTAGTTTTTATTAGTTTTGAGTTGTTACATTATCATTTCATTAGCAATAGTTCAGTTACAGTCTAAGCTATAGGTACCCATAGCAACTAGTTCTGGTTATGTCTTTTACTGTTTTGTAAGTGAGTTTCTAGCAAGCAGAATAACTTGAATAGGGTAGATTAACTAGTTTTGAGTCTCTCAAGACATATATAATGCTTCACCATCACAAGCTCACAAACCTTGGGTTGACAATTTAATGTAGTCTTAAGCAATATTGAGTGGATTGTTCAGTCAAATAAACCTCTAAATTGCATAGGTTCTACCAAGTTTATAATACATTAGCTTAGAATCTATAGTTATGACTTGAAAATAAAATTGTGTGGGAGTTGTATTATGTTTATGAATGAAAATTTGTAGGTTGTGTTGTGTCCTTAGCTATATTTTTGGTTTACACTTTTGGGCATTACATTTGTGGCTTTGTTGATCTCATCCAACTTCTCCCTTAGGGGAGCACAATTCTCATAGATGTCGGAAGTGTCCAAAGGAGTGTCCTTAGACCCTAAGGTTTGGTCAATTTACCACTTTGGGGAGGGAGGAGGGCTAAAAGAAAGGTATCCAAAGGAGATTTTGGAGGAGAGTATTGGAAAGTTAGGTGTTTCTAATACTTTTTTGGTGATTAAAAGGTGATTTTAATTTCTTTGTTTGTTATTATTTTCACTAGTTCATTTCTTGAAATATTTTAATTTTAATTTTTTTTTTCTATTTTAAAATCAAATTTTAGAAGATGGTAATCAACATAATCTGTGAACAATAGATTAACTTAAAAAATAAACCTTTTTTGATTTACCTTAGTGTAATTGATTGAAATCACTCTTAAAGAAAGCTAAAATTTCTATAGTAGGGTCAAATTTAATCTCTTACATTTTGGTAAACTTAACATTCCACACTTTTGAATATTTAACTTTATTCTTCCTTCTTCATTGTGTGGGTTTTAGATCTTAGAATTGTGTGTTGTAAGATTATTGATGAGTTTTATGACCTAATATCTCTACTTTGATAATTTTGTAAGGAGCATTCTAAACAAAATATTCCTCATTCCCATTCATTCAAAAATCTCTTATGAGTTGCTCCTTATTTCTCACATACATATTAAAATTAATCGACTACAATAATTCCTTCTCCTCCTAAAATGACTATGCAAGCTAGTTCCCCTCATGTGAATGTTGGTTTTGACCACAAGGGTATGGTAGAAATTTTTTATTCTCAAATTTATAATTTAGATAATCATTTGAATAAGTTTTATAAAATATTGGAAAAATATATTATTTATTTTTAGGCTATACTGATGCTTTCAATGTTATCCAAAATATAATAACTACTCATTCCAAAGGAATCAAATTATTTCAAGGCTTGATCCATATTGTTCATGACAATCTCTTGAATTATAAAATAATTATTGGGGAGATCAATGATGCATATTCTAATATAATTGAAACATAGTTATTGATGTTGATACTACACTTATGGCTACAATTGTTGCATAGTCAATATAAGCTCATACTTTGTCTACTAGGTTTATACCCCTATCTATTGCCATGTGCTTCAATTTCAATGGCACAAATATTGGCACCTCTATACAATTTAGGTATAATATTTTAGACACATTCACATCCTCTACCATGCATATAATCAATCCCATTATCAACCAATCAATGTAAAACATAAGGTAGTTATAACAATAACTTGGCTCTCTTTCCACTACTTTGACTCTACCTTTAACTACCTCACATTATAGACATAACCCACTCTCCCTACTTATTCTTTCTACTCATTTACCTACAGGGTTCAGGGTGCTTATATTTGAAAAGTTAATCATAAGGAGACCCATAGACACATTTACTTACTTTCATTGTGCTCTATAGTGATTTTCTATTCTAGGATGCATTGCTAGCAAATATATTCCTACGATCACTAAAGGATACCATGTTAGACTAGTTTTTATCCCTTTGTGATCATTAAATTAATTTATTTGATCACTTTTTAGTTATTTTTTGTGATATTTTTAAGCTAACATTGGATAGTAGGTCACATTCATTAACCTTGTTCATTGCAAGAAAGGAACAAATTATTTTTTATAAATTTATCTTTCAATACCAATATTTGTTCTCTCAAATTCCTTAAATAGTTCCTAACTTAGATGTGTAGTGGGTGTTTATTAGAAACTTGCAACATTTGATCAAGATAAAATTTTATTAATGAAACATCTTTCATTTGTGCATTTATGCACTACCCTATGGGAATATAAATAATCAGTAAATTAGTATGAGAGATCACTTCATCTAGTCCCTCTAGTGATCTAGGAGGTTCTTCATCAACTTCTCAAAATCATAAAAAGTATAAATTCTTCCAAACTAATTCAAACCTTTTTAACAATTCTACAATAATAGTTATTATCAAACCTCAAAGATTCTAAAAGTTCACCAAACCTCTTGAGTCTCTCCATAAAATTATGCAATTTCTTAAGAACATCATTGTAAAGTTACCTTTGATTTACTCACTTCCTATCAATCAATCATTTCCACTTTCTTATGAATCAAAAGTTTTCTTTTAGTTCCATCACATGTGTGGTCATGATACCAAGCATTGTACGTGTCTTTGACATGTTGTCCAAAATGGCATTGACTTTGGTACCATCCAACTCTTAGGTGGACCTTATAGATCTAATAAATCAATTGTTAAACCTAATTAGAATATCTTAATTTATAATGATCATTTTCCAAAATATTATGCTAACTTTATTAGCTTCACTCTCACTTTCCTTGAATAGTAATCTCCTATTGTTAGGCCTTTGTCCTCTTTTTCTGATGTAGTAGCAATGGTGGATGCTCCCTCTTGATCATTTTGGGAGTGAGATATTCCTAAACATACTATATGTATTTATTTAGCTCATATTCCATATGGCATCAACGATGGTCCTCTATACATCATTGCTTAATTCAATAAGAAGTTCATTAATGGGGTCCTTGTTGATCATGTTAGTATAGTTAATGTAGTTATCGAGGAAATATTATACATGCTCACTAATTATATAGAGACAAGTACAAGTGATTAGAAGTATTTTTGTAGACCCATGATGGTTTTTACCTTTCCACCTTGAGTTAAATCACCCTTTGAATCTAGGTTAGACCTAAGTTCTTGGATGTTTCTTTTTTTGTTATATCTTCCTTTAATCACTTTTGTGTGAAACTGGGCTATTTGGGATCACATTCATGAAAGTGGTCACTATTGTCATTCACAAGTGAATTATGTTTCCACAAGATAGAGCCATATATATTATCCATCATGCTAGATATTAATTTCTCTCATTACATGGGAAATTTTCCTTGGACTATTTTTGGCCTACCCCAATGGGACCTCTATAACCTTGCTTTGACATCTTGCTAAAATTATATCAAAATCTTAAAGAAACTCATCTAACATCCTTGTCTACTAGTCCATCTTCATCCTCTCATGTGATTTCTTCCCCTTCAACATCCTAACTCTTGCAAATTGATTTTATTCCTTTTCTTACCACTATGATGGCTAAGGAAAATAATTCTTTAGTGAGACACTCTCCTATACCTCCTTTGGTCTCCTAGCCTTTAGTAGTGATATTGTTCCTCCTCTTGTCTCTTAACCTATAAGAAGAAATCCACCTTTGTCATGTAGAACTCCTCCTCAAGTTTCTCACCCCTTTGTGGTTGTTCTAATTCCCACACTTACCTCCTTTGTACTAAAGGGAAATCAAACTACATACATGAACCTTCTTGTGCACCGATGGATCCTTGTCTCTCAGTGGTAGATTTTTCTCCTCTATTGCCTCTATGATAATAAGGGGAAAGTGACCCTTGGTGAGTGACCCACCTCATTAATCCTTAGAATCTCAAACTTTTATTCTTACTTCTATCCCTCCTCTTGTCCCCTAGATAAAGAAGGATAATTTTCCAATGCAAGCAAACCCTCCACTTCCTTCTTTAGATTAGTTTGAAGCCCATAACCACGATAAAAAACTAGTGAGAGATCACAAGTGTTGTTGGAATGTTACAACCAAAGAAAAAGTTGCATTGAAAGTCCTAAATTTAGAGCATCCTCCTCTTATTTGACCACCTCTTGACTTGGTAATTTCCCCATCTTCTCCTCATAGTGTTCATGTTGTGATCTCTTTTGTTAATTATTCAAATTTAGATGCATTAAACCCAAAAAGAGTGTAGGTGGTCTTGGTACCATTGATGGAACTTCCCCTCATTCTTGAGATTCCTAGTGTGCCACCATTTTTAGTGCCCCTAGAAATTCCTAATATTAATTTTATCTCTAGTGACACCCTTACATCTCTTGTTCCTTTTTAGTGCAACCACCATTAGGTTTTTATTGATGTTGTTTGTCTCACCATAATTGAAAACAATATCACCCATTCAAATCCTAAGAGAAAACTAAAAAAGCATCACATACCACCCCTTTGCAAGAAAAAGATAAATATTCCTTATCCACTACCTCAAGACCACTCTTAATTAATTATTTTAGTAGAGGAAACTTTTCCTTGTCCTATTGTTGTTCCTACTCCCATTGAGTCCATTAGTAATGATTTGTTATGATTAGTGGCATATATTTGTAATGAATCTCATGTTCCTTCTCTAGAATATTACATGTTTGATTCCTTAGTGGGTATCCTTTCTTTGTCATTGATCCTCACCTCACAAGATGTCTAGGAGGATGTTATACTTGCAACTACATATTTATCTCTTGTTGCAAGTGAGTCTCCAAGTACAACTTTGATTGTCCTTCCTCTTTTAACTTTTCCTCCTTCCCTCTATCATCAAGATTTCCAGGAGAATGATTATTTTTGAGGATAACCATTAGAGTTATACCTCCATGTGATTTGTTTGTTTTTGTGTTTTTGAATGTTTATTTTATGTATCCCCATATTAATCTTTGTTAGTCTCACCTACAAGACCCATGCTACCCTTACATGGATATAGGGGGAAAAATGTTTTGTAATTATTCTATTTGTCTTTATATTACTCTAAAGGTTGTATATATATTTTTGAATTTTGGGGATGATTCAAAGTGTTGAGAAATTTAGACCTATTCCATGTTGACCCAATTTTTTTATTTTTTGATGTAAAATTACCCCTTTATATTCGTAGTTCTATAAGGCTTGGAGGATGATGATATTCTATTTTTAATCCTCTCTATGATGAGGTTAATGATTATAATTCATCTATAATTATACTCACTCCAAGCCCATGGATCCCTTAATTTGTTTATTTTTGAGTCATGTTATTGGCCTATATGTTACATCCCTATACCATAAGCATAATATCTCATGTTTCATGGTCACAATATCCTTATTAATTTCTGTAAAGGGTTTTCACTCCCTTCAAAGCCAATTTCTTGCAGTTTGTTGTCTTGTATATCTTTTGATAGAATACTGATGTTGGGTTGTTGATTGTTTGTGTTCCTATCTTATTGCAACTTTATTTTTGTTGTAAGGGGTTTCAAGTCCCCTCAAAACCTATTTGTAAGAGGTTTTTGGTCCCCACAAAATCTGTTGATCTCTAATAAAAAACATCCTTATTAATGTCTCCTTTTCATACACATTTCTCTTTTCCCCTTCTTTAACTTAGAAAAACTTGTAGTATTTGCATTATAAAATTATTTTAAGGGAGCTTTTACACTCTTCAAGTAATTTACCAATGTGGTATTGGTTATTTTATATGCTCCTAATAAATTTGGTAGCATATGAACCACCTAGCAAAATGCAACTTGCTAGCCTGTGGGTTCCCATATGTCTTTCCTCCTTTTGGATACTTTTCATGGTCACCCTACAACGTAGTTTGTAGTGTCTATGATTCATGAATGTATCACATGGAACCTAGCATAAATATCTTGCTATCCATACTTGGTATTCCTTCTAGAAAAATGTCGTTGGAAAATTCCCCTATAACATTCATATTTTATTTTCTCCTTCTCTATATTTCTTCTCTTAAGTGCCTATTGTTGTATATGATTGTAATATATTTTATTTTTCATAATGTGCTTATTCTTAGTTTATGAGTCTACTAACATATTTTTTTGTAGGGTTTTATTTTTTCTTTGTGTAGGATATTTGTTTTCTAATGGATTGGTTTTACAAGTCTCCATTATGGGGGTATACTCACCTCACTTGAAGACTCTGCATATTTATAGTATCATTTGGTATATTTTAAAATTTTATAATTTAATTTAGCATGCATATTAAATTTATATCATATGCTTACTAAAGTGGGGGGGGATTTAATGTCAAAAATTGCACATCCTTGAAATTTCACATTATATCTTATCCTCACTTTGGCGTGTTAATGTGAATTATCCTAAAATCAAGTTCTTGGGACCCTTGTTCATATTTTTTATAATCCTTGTAATGTTTTTATCCTTTGGGGTATTTATCGAGTTTGAATTTCCAAGAAGGTAGTGCATGATCGTGCACAAGATAAAAATAACATATTCCATCCATTTGTCATAAAATTATCATAATCCCTTGATCATCTTGGGTGTCCATTTTGGCTCCATCATCTCTATTCAAGATATACCTATAATGTGTCATAACATGCATCATAAGTTGATCAACAAGTATGACTCCCTCTTAGAGCTATTTTATGTGTCAGTTGTTTTTACATTTCAAATGTGGGAGTCCAAACTTCTGAAGTCTATGAATTTTGACCTAAGAGGCTATTGGGGACCTTTTTAAAAAAAATTAGAGCTCAAAGATATCTACATACTAGGCATCACTAGAAGTAATGCCAAACAACCTAAAACATTTACTTTGTCAAAAAATGAACTCTATACCTAGAATTTTTTTTTTTCTATTTCATAGTTAGGTATTATATTTTTTATATTCTTAACATTAGGAGAAAGGTTGAGGAACATTTCCTAATTTCTCACACTTTTCAAACACTTTCCAAAAGAAAAATGAGTAACAATACTATCAATTAATTGCTAGGGGATGAGAAGCCTATAGACTTAGAGCAACACCTATTTTTTTTGTGATAATTGGCTTCGCCAATTTATTTGTAACATTATGTAAAGTATGAAGTTTATTCAACATTACCATCCCATCCTCTACCATGTCATGAAAAATGGTACTAGACATAAATATACTTCATCCTCACACGAAAGGTTGGTTTCTTTACTAGATATATGGTATTCAAATTATCACTTAGAACTATAAACTCCTAGAGTCAACACCACATATAAATCTTAATGTTTAAGTCAGGTGGATTCATTACAAGCATGGGTATCTAGCTACCATGTATTTTACTTTTGTAGTGGATAAATCTACCACAACTTCTCTTACTCATCCAATTTATCACACTACCAAACATAGTGAAAACATATGCACTAGTGGATTTCCTCTTATCAACATCCCTAGCCTAATCGTAATCCACAAATCCATGAATAGTCTCTTGTAAAATTACCATGATAAAAAATGGAGTACTCAGAGACACCCCAAAAATATCTAAAGACCCTCTTCATTACATCTAAATGTACTCATTTAGGCTTAGCCATGAATTGAATAAAGAATCCCACTACTCGGGCATTGTTTGGTCTAGTTTAGACCATATAATACATTAAGTTATTCAAAAAAAAACTAATGTACTCAATCCATATCCTCCATCTCATTAGATAAATTAAAAAAAATTCCAGTGATAATTTGGTCCCCACTAAAATAGGAACACACAATGGTTTGCAAGTTATCATTTTGAATCTCTCCAACCTTGAGTTCACATACTTTCTCTAGCCGAACTAGGGTTTTATGTTTTCTCTATCTACTTTTGTCTTCATACCTAAGATAAACCTAGAAAATTCTAAATATTTTCTCAAACTATGTTGAAAACAAAGAATTCAATTCATAAATCATGTCCTTACCATTATAAAAAAAATAGCATATCATCAACATATAATGTGTAACAAGGGAATGATCACTATCCATCTTATAATAGATGTAATAATCTGATTTGGATCTCAAAATATCCTATTTCCAACACAAAAATATTAAAATTTTGGTACCACATCCTAAGTGATTACTTAAGACCATATAAATATTTCTTCAACGTACAAACTAAAATTTCTTACCTCTTTCAATGAAGTGTTATGGTTGTGTCATGTAAATTTCTTTATTTATAATGTAACAAATATAAATTGTATTTAAATATGCTTAAATATTTTTTAATTTATTTAAAAAATAAAAATAAGATGTCTTGAAATTTGAAATACCATCAACAATTAAAACTAAAATTGTATTCAAATCTACCCAAAAATTAGACATGCACTATCATGACCCAAATGAAGTATTTTTTCTAAATTTTTATTTAAAACTCTCATAAAACCTACACCAAATCATCTATAACATATTTTAAAATAATTAAATACATCAGGTATACATATATTTTTTATTCATGAGATATTTATATTATATAAATAATATGAAAAAGGTTGCATTGAGTTACCCATCATGAAATGAAGGTGAAATAATTTCTCCCCCTAAAATGAATATTCATATCTCCTTGGCCTCGCAGGGCTCTTTGCATATTACCTTTCTTCTAAAAATTTCCATGCTCAATACCTATATGCTATCTTACCCCATAACCCTTACGATGGTCACATAAGACACATTCAATGATAGTGGACAACAAATATTTACAAGTGTAAATGCTTGAGAGTCTTATAAAAAAAATTAGCCATAGAGTCAGCCAACCTAAATTACCTATCGGCTATGATTTGTAGAAAGTCAAATAATTTTCCTATCCACTCAAAGTTTTGCATTAGATCCAATAAAAAAATCTTCTGGAGGAAGCTAACTCCTTGTGAAGCCCTAATCCTATGTCTCATTAGTGCAACTCCAAAGATGTCCATTATAAAAGGAAGACATCTCACCTCTATGCCTGGTATGCATAACAATAGTATATCCCTTGGGAAAGAGATCCTAAAACCCAATATTTCCATTATGATTATATCTTCGACACCTCCTAGATATGCTGGTTTGATGAGGAGATGTGCCATCATGAGGGTCATCCCCTTTGAGGTTTGCAAATTCAACAAGGCTACAATAAAAAATGAAGTTATCTTTGACTTGACCTGATACCTTTCATCATTCACATTGAATTGATGACCTAGAATTAATTTGATAGATTTCAATGCTAATTTACCTTATACACATAATACTTTCAATCTGAGCTCTAAAATTGCACCCAAGGATGCCATCTATCTTCTTAAGTAGGTCAATTTGATAGGTGACTCCATGTTGCAAAGCCAAGAAGTTGCAATCCTCTATAGCTCAAGAAATCTATTTGAATGCTCACTTTAAGGCCTCCCCAATACTTTCATCTAACCCATTTGGACATTAAATGTCCATACACCACCATACTTCTCCATTAATACTACTTTTAGCTTCTATTCCATAGCCTACTAGTTGCATCCCTCTTGACCAACTGCTAGTACTTAACACACATTGATACAACCATTGTCACTTCTGTCCCATCCATTACACACCTAGTGCCACCATCCTTTTTTTTTACCTTTCCCCTAATGAAATAACATTAAATCCCCTTACTACTTGCCTTATTTTGTTGTATTTATTTTCATTTCTTTTGTAAGGCATTGATCCCTATTTTACAAAAGTGGATGTTTCTAGCCAATTCCCAGCTTATCTTGCGTGTCCAACCCTCCACCCTTGTGAAACCTCTTTTTTCCCATCATGTATTGACCAATTTTCCCATCATTGTGATTTTACTAGGTGCTACTTGATTCCAATTCTTGAACATAAATTGAGTGTGGCTACTTAACTATTCTTTACTTCTTTTGTGAAACCCCCGACCACTCCTCTATCGGCTAATTCATCTGCTTCCTTATTGCTCTCCAAATAAATGTGGTTTATAGAGTAATTTTTGAAGGATTTTATGATCTTTAGAGCTTCATCTAACATCGATTGAAATCTCCAATTTTGCACTTTCCCTATTTTAACCGTGTTGACTACCAACGTAGAATCCCCTTCTATTTCTAGCTCTTCCACCTTGAGTTCTTTACAAAGTCTAAGGCCATGAATCAAGGCTTGAAACTTTATGCTATTGTTTGTTCCTCTAGGTAGTGGAGCTAAAGTGCACCTGGGCATCCTACCCTCCCAGTTTCTTACAATGCATCTTGCACCTGATGGTCCTAGGTTGCCCCTTGCAGCCCCATCAAAAGTTAACTTTTGCCATCCATAGATAGGAGGTTTCCAAGCTGACTTATCTCTCTACATCTGAGTTTTTTATCCTCCTTCTCCCCAAAAGGGAGGTATCCATAATCCAAACCATTTTTTCCTCATTCTAGCATCCCACTTAGTGAAGTTGGAATTTTTTGAGCTTTTCCCATCAACCCTACTATTCACAACTTCAACTATTGCCACTTCTATTTTATTTTGAAGAGATTTCAAGTTCATTTCATTTTCTTGAAATACCCTTCTATTTATTTCTTTCTGTAGAAACCTAAATTTGGACACTTATATTTGTCCAAAATTTCCCTCTTCGTCTAAATACCCTCTCATTAGCGTTAATTAAGTAATATTGTTATTATTTAATTAATACCCTTAAATCATCTAAACCCCTAAGGTGTTCAGTTAATAATTAAATACCTTACCCCTTTCATCAAATGAATTAAATAAATATGACATTTATTTAATTCCTCACATGTCACATCCCTTCCTTAATCTGAATCAACCTCCTAGTTCCATCATTAGGAATGTGCACATGCCTAATCCTTGATTAGGATGTGTCACATCCTCCAACTTTTGCAAGTTGGCCCCTAATCTCTCTTAGCCACCTAACCCTCCTCTAATCCTTCATTAACTAGCCTAATCAACCTCTCAAAGAATTTTTAATTCTTTTTATCCTTCCAAGGAATATTAAATTCCTTTTTCTCTTCCCCATGTGATCTTTGACTTGTCACATCAAGTCACATGTGGACTCTTCCCCGTGTGACCTTTGACTTGTCACATCATGTCACATGTAGACTCTTCCCATTTTCCTATGCATCTTCTAGAATCTTTGACTCATCACATCAAGTCACATGTGGACAAGTGCTTCCCTTTTTGGAACCTTGTCTTGTCCATGGGATTCTTCCAAGCATGTGAATTTTTATTTCACATTTATTTTCTCCAACTACTTTTTCAATCCCCATGGAGATTTTTGAGAAGTCTAAAATTCTTCAAAAGTCACTTTCATTCCCACTTGGGGACATAAAGTTCCTTTTTGAGGAAATATTCTCATCCCCCAAGGTGCTTGCCAAGTACTTGTCCTTCTTCCACATCATGTACCCTCCTTCCACCTCATTTACACATCACCATTTCTAAGCCACTTCACATTCCACATGTCAAGATGTGAGGGATTGTGAGTTCTCAACTCACCATAGCCCTTCATCTTGGCCTTGTTGGTTTAATCTCAACCGTTGAATTCTCTAAAGAATTCAAATTTTTTTATAAATACCCCCTCTTTTCTCTCATTTAGGGGCTTTTGCATTCCATAGCCAAACTCTTCCAATTTTATCATTTGAAGCCACACTTAGCTAATTTTTACACTTTGTGTTCACCATAGCATTCTCATCCACTTCTCATCCATCTTGCATCACATTTGTGCATCTTTTGCCATCAAGAGGAGCATACACAACTTCACAAATCAAGGGACAACCAAAGGACAACTTAACAAGGTATAATCGTTTCATCTATTTTGTTAAGTTCAACATTTTTTCCCTATCTTGAGGTGTTAGGTGTTTTTCATTGTTTCTTGCATTTCTTTTGTTTCTGCTCATTTCTAGAACAATATTGTCACTTGATCACACGTTCCAAACCTCCCAAATTAGCATAGATGGACTTATCACCCACAGGCTTGAGAATATGGTCGATTTATTAATTAGCAGGCATCCTTGAAATAAACTTAGAATATCATTGGGTAGGGTTGTCTTCCAACCAAGTCTTTAACATATCCATTAGCATCACTCTTGTGTGTATGGAAATATGAGTAGCAGATGGTTCACTATCAAAGGCCAACCAAATGACAACTTAACAAGGTATAATCGTTTCATCTATTTTGTTAAGTTCAATGTTTTTGCCCTATCTTGAGGTGTTAGGTGTTTTTCATTATTTCTTGCATTTCTTTTGTTGCTACTCATTTCTGAAACAATATTGTCACCTGATCACATTTTTGGCATGCCTGGTGGGACCCACAGATGGGTCTTGTTCTTTCATGTTTTATATTTTTTCACTGTTTGCAGGTATAGGTTGCAGAGGGGAGGACCTGACCTAGCAGAGAGGTGGACTTGACCATCTAGAGGTGGACCTGACCTCCAGGGGTGGACCTGACCCATCTAGGGGCAGACCTGACCTGACAGAGGGATAGACCTGACCTCCACAAAGTTCATAAGCAAAAAAGTTACAGTTTTTCACAGAGGGGCAGACCTGACCTTTTCTAGGGGCGAACTTGACCTCCACGGGCAGACCTGACCTTTTCCAGGGGCGGACCTCACCAAAAACAACTTTTTTTAGAAGGTAAAAACTGAAGTTTAAGGACTATTTTCAGCTGTTTTGAGTATTTCTAACCCCCCTAATGTGTGTTGTTTGTGTCTGTGCAAGCATTTGATTAGCTATTGGTGGAAAACAAAAAATAAATCACTAACAAGTTTCTTGCAGGCTATCCATTTTAAAACTTTTATTAGTTGTTTGCTTATCATTTTTTCAGTAATTTAGGCACATAGATTAACTAGGAGGGGTCAAAGTTACCTTGTGTGTCATGCTTTCGGTAAGCTATTGACGTATCCAATCCCCTTGCACCATTTGGCGATCCTGGGTGATGAGAAATCGTAGCTTACCAAGTCCTTTTGAGTCACCCATTTTTATTTTTCTTAGGGGACCTACTTGGGAATTTCATCAACCCAAAAGACAATTCCAACCACGCGTACTGATGGGGTATATAAAGGGGGAGAGAAAATGCTGTACCCCAATCCATCCATGTCATTATTGGTGAAGCGTTGGGATGACGTGAAGAGTTGGTTCGAGCCTTTAGTATCTCGCTAAGGTTCCCAACTCACACTTGTGATGAGCTGGTGTTCACGGTTTGGGCCTCACATACCGGGTGTATATCGAGGACTCCCTAGCAACCATGTTTATCCTAGAATTGAGGACTTTGTTGGCCATACCCATTCTACTAATCTTAGGATCATGCTACTTGAACTTTTTTCCTTGTGCAAAACCATTAATTCTCTGTTCGATCGAGTCAGCCTTATCCTTTGATTACTGTTTGCTATATTTTGGGTCCTTTGCCTTAGTCATTTTTCCAAAAACCAAGTTTAGACCTGTCTAGGGGAAGACTTTCCCTCCAGGGGTGAACTTGACCTTTTCTAGGGGCGAACCTACCCTCTGAACTAGCCCCTTTTCAGCCTATTTCAGTCATTTTTGTCCAACCTTTAGTCAAATAGGAAGACCTGACATCTAGGGGTGGACCTGACCTTTGTCAGGGGTGGACCTGCCCCTTGAACAGTGAGTTGTATCACCTGTCTCACCATTCTGAACACTCATTTCATCATTTCGAGCACCTGTTTCATCATTCCGATCACTCGTTCCCTCTTTTTTGATCATTTTGAAACATTCATCTATTCCAAACCTTTGTCTATCATTTTGAACTCTTGTTCTGCCATTCTGATCATTTGTTTACTCATTCTGAGTAAACATTCATCTATTTCAAACCTCCTTCTATCATTTTGAGCTCTCGTTCAATCGTTCCCATCATTTGTTTTCTTGTTTCGAGTGATCTTTTATTGATTTCAAACCTTCATATTCTCATTCCGAGAATCATTCATCCATTGTGAGCATTCGTTTAATCATTTCGAGTAGTCATTCATCCCTCTTGATTGTTCATTTATTCATTCCAAGTAACCATCCATTCATTTTGAACCTTCATCTTCTCATTCCAAGAATCATTCATTCATTCTTAGTAGTTGTTTACTCATTCTGAGTAGTCACTCATCCCTCTTGATCATTTTTTTACTCATTCTGAGTAATCATTCATTCATTTCAAAGCTTCATCTTCTGATTCCAAGAATCATTCATCCATTCTTAGCAGTCGTTTACTTGTTTCAAGTAGTCGTTCATCCCTCTCGTTCATTTACTTGTTCAAAGTAATCTTTTGTCTATTCTGAGCTTCCATCTCCTCATTCTGAGAATCCATTCCCTATCCTGAGAATTCATCCTCTTCATCCAAACATTGATTTCCTCGTTTTGTGCACCTGTTTACTTGCTCCAAACAATTATTTTTTTCCTATTTTTCACCAAGGGGCGGACCTGCCCAGCCAGGGGCGGACCTGCCTAGCCAGGGGAAGACCTGCCCATCCAAGGGTGGACCTGCCCACCTAGGGGCGGACCTTCCCTCCAGGGGTGCAATTGACCTCTTTTAGGGGCGAACATGCCCATCTAGGGGTGAACCTACCCTTCAAAACAACATTTTTCACCCTCCGTTTAGTTGTTTTGAGCACCCGTTTGCCCGTCATCAACACATTTTCTGTAAGTCATCGTTTCATCGACCAAATCACATGGGTGCTATGTAGAACATCATTAGAGTCCATATCTATCATCAAATCATCCATCCCACTCATCTAGACTTCATTTTGAGTGTTTTGATTTTTATGTTGAAACTTCCAAAGGCCATAACTTTTGACTCAGGTGTCTGATTGGGATAAAATTTTAAGGGTGGTTGCATTATGAGGTGGCATGTGGATTCCCAACAGACCTTGAGTCCATTGGATCCCATTTTGACACATTTTTCGGGGCTCCAAACTTTCATCTTAACCCTCAAAATCGTAATTTAGTGTTTTTTTTTCAATTTTTGAAAAATCATTTTTCGTGAATAACTCTGAATGCATGTCTCAGATTTGGGATGCTAGTTGGAAATTCATCCTATCTTTGTTTTGAGTAGTTTCTGGGAAAAAATTGGACTCTCAAAGGTATGTCTGTGAAGTTTCCTAAAATGGCAAAATTTGATAATTTTTGAAAACTGTCAAATCTGGAAAAAAATCTGATTGTCAGCACCTTACGTCCTCTAGTTAAAACCCCCAAAATTGGTATAGAATCAATCCCATCACATCCTCCAATCATCCTAATCTGAGCTTTAATCCAATCCTAATCTGAGCTTTAGTCTAATCCCAATTTGAGCTTAACCAAAATCCTAATATGAGCTTTAGCCCATCTGCAGCCAAGATCTTTGGGTATCAAAACAAATCTTAAGATCCCTCCTATCTTCTTCAATTTCATCCTATTCATCCTTTCATCCATTCCAAGAGTCAGTCTCCCAATCCAACCAATCATTCATCTATTTTGAACCTCCTCTTGTTTTGAGTGGTCGTTCACCCCTCTCGATCAACCATTTACTTGTTTCAAGTAATCTTTCGTCCATTCCAAGCTTTCCTCTCCTTGTTCTAAGAGTCGTTCGTCCAATCCAATCAATCATTTACTCATTTTCAGTATTCGTTCATCCATTCCTATCGTCCATTTCCCCAATTAGACCCACAAATCCAATCCACTTCTCCCACTCCTAGTATCACTAAAATCCATTCCCATGTATGCTTTGAATCCTCCATCCTTCCATCTCATCTACTTGAAGAGCCCATCCAACATGCCTCCATTATCATGCCTCCCACACATGATGAATCATTCCAAGAGCTTGATCCAAAGCATAACAACATACCCTCTTCTCTAGATCAAGATCCTACCATCCTGTCTAGTCCTACTCAAGATCACAGTCCTCCATACATTCCATCTCATGACTCCCTTGATATTGAAGATTCCACCACTCCATCTCATGTGCCCTCATCTCCATCTCATGATCCCTTATCTCCTACCATCAAAAATCCAGATCCTATCACATCACCTAATCCCTCTCTTGATAACACCCATCAAGATGCTACTATCCCACCATCTCCATTTCTTGATCCTCCATTGTCGCCTAAACCTACTACCCCCTCACCACTTGTATATCCCCTTGGTACTCTCACATTCTTCCATGGTAGTCTCCTTGCCAAAGAAAAACAAAGCATATACGCCACCCATCATCCTCCACCTAATAATGGACTCACATCATGTTTCCAAAATAACACAAATCCTATCATGGATTGCATGCTCAAGAACATGAACTATCAAGGAAATGGTTTACACCTTCATGAGCAAGGTATTTTAGAGCCCATCCAGGTCAAAGAACAAATTTGTATGCCAAGTCTTGGGCATATTTCTCAAGACTCAAAATCTAAAGATATTGGTACAACCTCTACACATCGTAAATGAGCCTCTTCCAAAAGCAATATAGGCTCTTCCCATCGCTCCACTAGATCATTTGTTGCCATCCCTCCTCCATCATATCACCTCAAAACAACTATCCACCTTCCTCCTTCATCCGCTCCCTCCATTTTAGGTCCTTACATCCCTCCCTCCACCATCACACACCCTCCAGGTACTAAATCCATTTTGGGCCCTTATATCCCAAAATCACCTCCTCCATCTCGTCCTATTCATCCTTTCATCCCCATCACCTATCCATGTCACCCATCATAAACATCCCACTCTCATGTTCCCTAATCAGGATCAACAAAGGCACGTACCTACACATCCTCTATCCACATATCATCCCCAAAATCCTGCCTCCATCACTCCATCCGCATCTCCGCCACATCATCCATCTCCTAGCACCCATCCCATTGCTATTAAAAGCATTTCGGATGCTAAAGTAAAAATGCATAAATCTAAACATCCACATGAATCAAAAGTCCTCATGTCCCCTCTAAAATACATGGTGATAAAAAGAAAAATAAAATCCAGAATCCAAATCAAATCCATAGGCCACAAAGGCCCACCAAAGAAAAAATCAAAACCATGTGGATCCCAAAGAAAAAAGATGCCATGCTTTCAAATGAAGTATCCATAACAACATCCAAAGTTTCTAATCCAAAATCCAATCATGCACATCCTCCATCTCCTAAATATGTTTTGGATCCTTATGTCCCAAAATTCACTATCCCATCTCCTCCATTATCCCCACATTCTCAATCCATTAATCCTCCTATCCTTTCACATACACCACGACATGTGCCAATGTTGGTCTTGAACTCACCACCCCATCACACACGTACCCCATCATTCTATCCATACCATTTCCAACATCCCAAATATTATCCCACATATCTTCCCCATCAAATCCCTCTAATTCATCCTCTTGCATAATCCATTTATCCTAATAAGGTTGTACCAACATCCAATAGTCGCTTCGAACATGGGCTCTTAATACTTCGTATGGAACTTGATGCTTGAGTCCTTCATCCATATCCTTATTGTGTATCTTATAAATCCCCTTATACACATCCCTATCCTTATCCATCTCCATCCGCATGCTATCCAAAAAAATTAAAAAATCTAGAAAAGTCAAAAAATCCAAAAAAAAGTCAAAAAAGTAAAAAAAAAGTAAAAATAAAAAAATAAAATAGTAAAGAGAAATAATTCATCCAATGGTGAAAAATTGGAAAATAAGTGCCTTGGATAATTACCATGATGAAAACCTGGCAAATAGGCATCATGCGTAAATCCCCATCCAGTTTCCTTCCGCACTTGGGGGCAATTGCATCCGTTTCCTTCCGCACTTGGGGGTAGCTTCATCCCCTTCATCCATCAATTGCATCCCCTTCACCACTCTCCTCCATCTAACATCTCTTCCATAGCCCACTTTTCATATCCCATTTAACCCAATCCCTTCATCCTCCTCGTGATCTTGATCTAGATAGGGGAAAACATATAAACGTGCTTTAGAAACCTCTTGGCATACATTCTCCGCATCCATACACTGTCCTAATCCTTATTCACATCCATTTACCTTCCCTATCCACTTGTCATGCTACCATTAATCTCCCTTCCTTCTCCATACATCCTATCCATATCCATCTCACTCCTTTATTAGCCTATCCTTCTACCTTCCATCCCCCATGCCTCATCACACATGGCATATCTAGAGTGGGGGAATATATCTTCCTTTGTGATATAGTCCTTGGAGACATCATTCATCCAAACAATCCTCTTCATCTCCCCATCCTTATCTTCTTATCCTCATCCCATCTTATAATCCCTTGTCATTGGTATCTAGCTATAGGCTACTCCCCTTGCAATTCAATGCCATCTATCTTATCACCATCACTTCTGCTTCTTTTGCACATCTTCTCAATCTCATATCCCTTCTCATCCTTCATCTCTCCATCATACCATCCTCCCAATTCATTTTGATGATTTGGATAACTATCCCATCCCTGAGCTTTGTGTGATTGCTATCATCCTATCCAATCCACTAGGTCTATCTCGTGTCATCTTGTTGAACTACATTGCCCCTGCGTTTTCACATAGGCAAGGTTGATCTTTTGATTCACCCCTAGGGATCACTTTTTTCCATCCTATCATATCATCCATCGAGGTCTCCATTGTCCTCTTTCCAATTTTATCCATGATTCGTCGTCAACCTTTTATCGAACTACAAGGGCTCTGCGCTTTCACATAGGCAAGGCTAATATTTGATCGGCCCCTGAGCCCCTAGGTCTTTAGGGTGTGTCATTCTTGTGTCTTGTGTCTTATGTCTCATCTCTTGTTTCATGTCATCAAACTATGCCCTTATCTAGCTGGTTCTTAACAAACGAGACCCACTAGTATCATCAAATTCAATCAACTTTGAATATCCTGCGTCATATCGATCTTTTAGTTTAGTATCCATCATCGGTCTCAACAAGATGCATCCTTCCTAACAGACCTCATCAATCCCATCCATCCCCTTGATCCTATGACAAAGGACGTTTGAAATTGATTGTGATCTTTT
Organism: Sequoia sempervirens; assembly: GCA_007258455.2. Lineage (NCBI taxonomy): Eukaryota > Viridiplantae > Streptophyta > Pinopsida > Cupressales > Cupressaceae > Sequoia > Sequoia sempervirens. Next base: position 194,304,655 of record VDFB02358134.1, on the reverse strand, counting down.
GATGCTTTTGGATTTTGTTTATCATTTGAGCTCCCTATCATCACTTGTCATGGTCGCCTTGATCCATCATATCATAGTGTGCTTGGACTAGTCAACATAGGGGCATATCTTGATCTTTTTCTTTGTTGTTGTCTTCTCAGTTGTCCCACGTAGTACCCACCAAGATCCCTAAGGTCTTGTGTTACGCTGGGGCATCCTTGTGTGATTGTGGTTATCCCAATGCCTGGACCAACCAAATTCTTTATGACTTTGGGGTATTGGGATAGACTTCTTGTTTGTTGTGTTTGCTTCATGCATTAGACACTAATTTGCCTTGGTCCTTTATACCTTGGTGTATCATGTCTTCTACTATAGCAAAAATTAGTGCTCCTAAAGATGACAAATTTGAATTAGGATTGCATTTCATCTGCCATTCCATCCTCTTAGCTATCAAAAATCCCCCCAATCCATTCCTCCTTCATAAATCTCCCTCCCCTATCCATTCAATCTCTTATCCTTCCCTACCCTCATGTTGTTTTGGATGTATCCTTCCCTCATCAACAATACTTTCATCATCATCATCGGGATGTATCCTTCCCTATCCTTTTGTGTTGTCTTGGGATATATCATCCCATCAATGACAACACTCCATCCATCATCCACCTCTTTCGGCTTGTAGCTTGCCTGGGGCAAAATCACTTTTGTCCTTAAATCCATTTGTGCTTCCCAATCTCCCATCGCTTCTCATACTTTTTTATCCATCACTTTGCATCCTCTTTCTCACATACCTTTCACATCACCTCATCCATTTCGAGAGCATACCCGTGTTCTCTTGAACCCACATGTCCTCTCGAGGGGGAATCCTCCATCCCTAACCTTCATCTTCACCCCCATCATTTTTACTTCCTAGTCACTCCTTTGAATGATTGGGGCATTTTTCCCAATCTAACCATCTTCTTCTGGTTCTAAGGCAACTTATGTAAACATTGCAACATTTGGGAGGTATTGCTTGCTCTAGCATAATTTCATTAGAAAATGAGTTAAATCCTCTTCCTCCCTTACTAGAATTCTTTAGCCATCTCTTGCATTATATTGACCTGATTTAGATCTATTCCAAACTAGTTTGTCCTTTCCTTCCCAAATGTTTATTATTCTACCCTTTAAAATTGCCTCAAATTTTGAGGCCAATCTGCTAGGGATTTCCAACATTCTCACATCCTTCCAATGTCACTCACTAATTCCATTTTTTAATGCTACCTACAAATAGTCCATGAAATGTGATCCTCATTGTGTAGCTATTCTCTTAACTTGATCCATAGAAGGGAATGCCTTTATATTAATTATTGAAATTTATTTGGCTATAGTGGGATCTTTTATATTATGTGGTTTTGTAAAATTGTGTAGGTATTGAAAACTATTACCTCTACTTTTCATTTAGATAATGATAGCCTTAAGATGGAAGATCTACTTGAAGAAAGAGAATAGTGGGTGCTAGTTATAAATGAAACAAAGCCATCAAATATGTTAGATGAAGACTAGTTGAAGATTTACAATAATACATTAGGATCCATTTTATTGTGTCTCAAATTCCATACTCTTGTATATCTTTGAGATATGGAAGATGATAGGTGATATTTACTAAACTAAAAGTGTAAAAATTAATTTTTATTTCACAAGATAATTGTATTATTTAAAAATTCAACATAGAGATCCAATTTTATCATTTAAATTCCTTTAATTTGATTTTAGGTTAGGTTGCTTTAGTATATGTACATCTTACTAAATTTTTCTTTAACCAAATATTGAGAAATTTAATGGTTTCCATTAGTCATGGTGGTATGGAGATCATATTGGATACCCTAAATTCTTCTTTTATTTCAAACAAGATGAGGAAAAATTCATGAATGATGACTCAAATGATGGAATATTTGAGGAATACTCAAGAAAAAGGGATGCTCTAAGGGGGATAAAATGAAATATATATACAAATAAAAAGGATGGTAAAAAATACTAGGGAAGAGTAGAGTAAAGTGCTCAAACTATGGGAAGAGAGCGCATGTGAAGAAGGAATTTATAAAAATCTATAAATCATTTGATTCCTCAAGAAATAAATCTTCTAGTGATGATGATAATGCTTTTTTTTTCTAACTATATTAGTGATTATGTTTGGCTCACTAATTTAGGTTTATCCTACCACATGACTCCTAATAAGGAGTGATTTTTGATATATACAAATTATGATGAAGGATAGATTTTCATTGGTGACAATAACATTGAGTAGATTATAGGTAAATGAAAGGTATATTTATGTTTCAGTGATGGACTAGTTAAAACCCTTGATAATGTTTTGCATATTTTGAGACTTGTGAAAATTTACTTTTTGTATCTAAGTTGAATGATTAAAGTATGCATATGACACTTGTCAAGTTTGGTTGTAGGTTGGTGAGAGGAAACTTGGTAGTAGCTAAAGTATCTTGGATAGGGAAGTTTTTTAGAGTAAATGCCTCAAAATTTTGTACTTATTCAAGCAAGACTAAAAAAAAAAATGCATGTATGTTGTGGCACCAATATTTGGATCACAAAATTGAAAAAGGTCTTAGAACCATTATTATAAAAAAATAGTAATTTTTTTTGAGCATTATGTTCTTCATAAATTTAGCATATACCTCCATTTACTATTGAAAACTATAAGACATAGAGAGTTTTGGAAATCATTCATTTTTATATGTTTGGTCCAATAGATGTGGATTTGATAGAAAAATATCATTATTAAATCTCATTTATTAATGATGCTTCTATATACACCTATATTTATTTTATACATTCTAAATCAAAAGTTTCACTAAATTTAAGGAATTTAAGATCTTAGTTTGAAATCAAACATATTATAAAACAAAGGTGCTAATATTTGAGAATGGTGGTGAATGTTGCTATAGGTAATTTGATAAGTTATATAAGTATGTAGATATTATTTGGTAAAATAATGTACCTTACATACTCCAAAATGAGGGGTTTTATAAAGATTAAACTAAAAATTAATAGAAAGGGTTAGAATTATGTTGAATGGTACATAGTTGCATCAATGATTGAGGAAGAGGATCTAAAAATTACTTGTTATTTGATTAATAGATCTCCTTTTTTTGGCTCTTTTTGGTAAAAATCATTATAAAGTGTGGATAGGAAAGAATCCTTTAGTTTTAAATTTAAGGATATTTAGTTGTGATGCTTATGTTTGTGTGTTTCAAGAGAGTGATCTAAACTAGTTCTAGAAGCTTAGAAATGCATCTTAACAATTTATGGTGAGAATTTTAAAGGTTATAAAATTTGTATACCTTTATAAGAGTTGGTATCTATAGCATACAATATTTGGCTATAGAGTTAGCCACCCAAGATCTAGGAGATTCAATAAAAAACATTTGAAAGACCCAATATGAGAGAATAATTATATTCTATCAAAGGATGTAAATGCATAACATGTGTACATGAATTATAATTGATTACATTACAACGAGAACCCCTTGATTAGATAGTCCAAGATGAGACATGACACAACATAATATTGCATGTATTAATCTTATGACTTGAGATGTAAAGTGATAATTACCTAAGTAAACTTAAGTAAGCTAGTGTGAATATAACCTAATAATAAAACCAGCTAGGTAATACACCCTATTAATAGCAAAAACCCTCCTTATGTGGAAATTAGGAATAATGTAAAAATATTAAACATCATAATGATGAAAATATTGGTCCTAGCTATGAGGACATGCTAGGTACCCACATACAAATTAATCTCTAAAAAGTAGATAAAAGGAGAAAAACCTATAGAATAAAACCCCTTTTCAAAAGAGAGAAAATATAGCATGCCCTCCAAAATTATAAGAAGGATAAAACCCCATGTGAGGAAAAGTATCCCAATAAGAGAGAATTGATACTATGTAGTCCATCTCAAAGAATTTAGAAGAAAACCCCTTACTAAAA